>CATIWR010333923.1:0-12880 GCA_949677035.1 Omphalea diandra | reverse complement strand
GTTTTGATGGCTAACACATAACCTTACAATAATGTGTTTTCTAGGCTAACACAAAACCTCACTCAAGTGTTTCACTAGGCTCACACTTAAACCTTTCTATAAGTGTTTTTACAGGCTAACACAAAACCTCACTACTTGGTGCTTAATGCTCACACCTAATAATTACAATTTTATAAAGAAGATGAAGAAAATGAGTAACAAAGATTGAGAGTTTTAATCACTTGTAATAAATTCCTTAGCAACCTTATTCATGGCTGTTTGGTGGAGTATTTATAGCCAAACTTCACCAAAGAGACATTGCAGATCATAGCTCATCAAATCTTTGAAACATGCTTGATAGATTTTGCATTAAATGCTTGTCAGCATAAAATCGCGGTCGCTACTGTATTTCGAGGTCACAAAATCCAAATTCTTCATGGGAAACCTCGTTTGTGTCTAACAGCTAGTCCACGTGGTAGCTTCTTATTAGTTCATTAGGAAAATATAGTCATTGTCTTTTACCTATTTTTAGAAGTCGTAGTCGTGAGTTTTCTTGCACAGGCCGCGATAGAGGACGCGAATCCATCTGCCAAAGTGGTTAACTTTCTTCCACAGGATTCGCGGTCGCTACCAACAAGATGCCTCCGCGAAATTTGACTTCCAACAGTCTTCCGGGACATTTGTCAAGCTGTGGTTGTGGACTTTCTTCCCTCTTGAGTTACTTTGAAATTCGCGATCACGACTAAGGCGTGACTTTCACCGTGAATTCGTCTATCTCATTTTGGCTTCTTCTTTTCCAAAGGTCACAGCCGAGAATGGTTCCGCGATTTCTCCTGTTTGAATTTTAGCATGTCTTAATATGAGTCGCGGTCGTGAATCCTAGATTGCGGTTGCGATTTATATGTCACTTTGGAGTTTATCAACTCCTTTCATTTCCTCTTGAGAGATTGATTCATTTTTGCAAAATCAACACTTATTTGAAATGTTAGTGATGATCAATCTACTTTGTCAAGATCAAAAGAGATTCTAAACTTAGGATTAATCATCCTAGTCCAACAAAGATGAAGAAGATTCCTACCTTCAATGGAAAGGGTGATCCCGAGGCATACCTATCATAGAAAAAAAAAAGGTATATTTTGTTTTTGATTGTCATAATTATAGTGAGGAAAAGAAAATTAAGCTTATTATTGTTGAGTTTCTAGATTATGCTTTGGGTTGGTTAGACCAATTAAAATATACAAAAAAAGATGTGGGGATGAGCCTATTTGTACTTAGGAAGAAATGAAAAGAATTATGAGAAAAAGATTTGTACCTACCCATTATTATAGGGATTTGCATAACAAATTGCAAAGGCTTGTACATGGTGTTAGAAGAATGGAAGAATACTACCAAAGCTTGAGGTCACAACTATTAAGGCTAGAAGTTAAGAATTCATGGAGCGAACAATGGTAAGAATTCTTAGTGAGCTTAACAAAAATAATGCAGATCAAGTCGAGATGTACCCCTATAACAACTTGGAGGATTTGTACCATTTATCCATCAAAATGGAAAAATAACAAAAGGGTTAGCTTTCTAGGCCCAATTTCTCTTTTTCTTTTGGTACTAACAAGTTCAATATTGGTGATAAGCCTGTTAGTACACATAAGGCCGAAATACCTAAGAAAGAATGGAGGAAGCCCAATTATCCAACCAAGGTCGAACCAATAACATCTCATAAGGCTAGCTCCATAAAGTTTTTCAAGTTCCAAGAGAGAGGACACATGGCTCGTGAATGCCTAACAAAAGGACCATGGTGTTTAAAAATGACAAAATTACAAGTAAGGATGAAGATGATGGGGTAGAAACCAACCTCGAAATGGCTCAATTAGAAGATGCTAGTGATGTGGATAATTTTGATGACCCTGGTGATGTAACAAGTAAAAATTTTTTTGTGACTAGATGCTCTTTAAATGCCCATATTAAAAATGATCAAGAGCAAATAGAAAACATTTTTCATTCTAGGTGTAGGATTAATGGCCACTTGTGTATTATTATAATTGGTGGGGGCAATTGTACTAATACAAACTAGTCACATGCTTTTGAGGTGTCCATGGCAATTTGATAGGAAGGCAAAACATGATGTGTTTACTAATATATATGAGTTTTATTTTAGGGGCAAACACATTGTACTTTCTTCTTTATCTCCTTCCCCAATCTATAAAGATAAAAAAAAAAAAGAAGTCTTAAGAGAGAGAAAGCATGTAGAAACAAGAAAAAAATTAGCACGACAAGAGTGAAGTAGTGAGAAAACTAAAGAGGGATGCAAGGTTAGAGTGGAAAAAGGGGAGGAAATAGTGGGTGCACATAAAAAAAGAGAGGGGCATGCAAAAGGAGAAGGTATGCAAAAGAAAGCCCTTATATTAAAGAGAGTTATGAGACTAAAACCGATTCTTTTAAGGCTAAAACCATATTTTTGTTTAAAGGGATGTATTACACTACTAACAAAATTTATAATTTTTGTATAGTGCTTTTATGTCTCTTTTGCGTGCTTTTATGTCTCTTTTGCAAGGTTATGAAAAATGGTTTTTCATGGAAGAGCCTAGCAAGCAAGATAACCTAACTCTTAATTCTTGTGATAATGGTGCGATAATGAATAGTGAGGTTGCAAATTTGTATAAAAGGGAGATTTCTAGCTTTAATTTTGACCATTGTACATTTTTTATTTGTTCTAAGCATAGTTTTTCTTCTTTTAATCATATGTTTTGTGTTACTAGGTTTTCTTTTAGTGATAAATGTTTGTTTTCTTCTTTAAACTATTGTTTTTACGTTTCTTCTTTAAAATGTTTAATTTCTAATAATTGTTTTTCCTTTTGTTTTAACTGTGATTTTAGCAATTGTTGCTCTTTTAATTCTTATCAAAACATTTTTTCTTCTTATTTAAGTGAAAAACATTTCCTTTCTTCTTCTTCTTATTTTAATGTTTCTAAATCATTTATTTATGATTCTTCTTACTTTAGGTATTAGTTAGGAAGAAAGTTTTTTTTTTATTTCAAGGGTTTTTTTTTTATAATTACTGTTTGAATTTTAATTCATGTTTTTTTAGTACAATTCTGCTCTAAAATCTAGATTTTCTCTATCTAGTATTTTTGTTAAAAAGAAAATTAATAACTTAGTGTTTCTTTATACTAGATGGAGGACGTCTCTAGGGGCTTCTTTATGCCTTTTTCATTTTGTTTTACATTCTTTTACTCTTTCTTTGATGTGTTCTAATCTTATTTTAGGTTTAATGAGATTAGTCTTTGATCTGAGTGGAAAGACTTACTCTTTACATAGTAAGATTCACTTAGAATTCTTTGTTAGTATTAGACTTATGTTTGGTTTCTTTTTGCTTTCTTAAAGATTTAGATTCGAGAATAAACATCTTGAGGAATGAGAGAATGATGTAAATATCCAAAACAAGCCTAAAGTTCCACTTCAACTTTAAGACCCAATTACAAGGGGAAGGCTCAAAAACTTCACAGAAGCAATTGAAGCATTCATGCAACAAGGAATAACCATTGGACTGACCCAAGAATAACAAGGGAAGCATAAAGCCCAATTATATTGAGATGACAGCTTGGACTCTTCAAAGAAAGCTTTCAACTTGATTTATTAAAGCCCAATATATAAAGAGGCCCATGACCATTAAGTATTTGGCTAAGACATCTTTTGAAGGCCCAATTCAGCCAAACATGAAGATTTTCCTATTTTTTCCTCATTAGGCCAAAATCCTTTTCTAAACTAATTAAGAACTTTTGTTATTTATTTATGCAAGAAACTTATTTTATAATTAGGAAGATATCTTATGTATCTTTTAACTGTTCCCTATTTAGTTTAAGAATATCTTTTTCCTAAATAGATTAGGCAGATTTCAAAGACTAATTAGGAAGTGATTCTTAGGATTTTCTAGAAGTTTTGAAAAGGATATAAATAGCCTTATTGTTAGCCAAATTAATCAATAAAATGAATGAAGAATATTTATTTTAGCAAAATTGCTTGTGAGAATTAATTCTCTTCTTGAGTTCTTAATAAGACTTGGTGAGATTGTTAAATGAGTTCTTAATAATTTCCCAAATTTGTTTAATCTAGATCTTAAATTACTTAGCTAATTTAAGAATGAGATTAACTCTTGAATCTTTATAATTCAAGTTGCTAGAAACAAGTTTTCTAGAGGTCTAATTGGGATTTAAGAGTTTATCTTATTTGTTCTTTGAATTAAAGGCTTGGGACTTATGTTTTACATACTAATAAGGATTCAAATCAACGTTGTTCATATCACTAACTTAGTGTTTAGATTCACACCCAACCCAAGTACACTTGTATTTATAGCTAACACATAGCCTTATAAATCCAACTAACTAAACTCTTTGCAAGTGTTTAAGGCTCACACCAAACCTTTACAATGCAATCAATAGCTCTCAACAAATAAAGAACAATAGCAATAACATTAGAGAGACTTTGAGAATTTAATTTGTAAAAGTTTAGACACAATGAATGGTTATTCTCTTGCATTCAAAGTTATTTGGTAGAGTATTTGGAATTTTCAACCACCAAATAGCTGTTAAAAATAAAACAATCTACAAGATAAGGTGGAAAATCCTGCATTAATGCTTGTCAAAAAGAATTTTGTGGCCAATATGCCTCAATCGTCATTGTAATGTACTTTTAGGGCTAAGATCTTCCATTTCGCGGTCTCAATCTTCATAATGGGTCTAACAGGTGGTGACATGTGACATTTGATTATTTGTTCCTTAGATTAGTCATTGTAATGCTCCATTTTGGTTCATTGATCATGGTCATAATCTCCATAGTCTTGGTCGTAATCTAAGATTGTGCTAGAAAAGGGAATGTGACTCCCACCATGTATGGGCCTGCCAATTTTGTTCAAAGGGGATCACATATCGTGGTAGCACTCTAAGCATTGCGATCACGATCTTCAAAATATTTAACAGCTCTTTGGACACGTGATATACTTCAAGTGGTTGTTTAAATATCTGTTGGAACTCTTTTTTCAAAATTTGAAGGTCATGATCATGAGCTTATTTCCAAATCACAATTGTGGATTGCACTGAAGATCGTAGGTGCGATTCTAACTGTATATTCTTTTAGACTAAATGGTTCCATTTTTAAGTTTGATAACAATTGCAATTCTGAAATAGCGGTCATGACTAGCCTTTCTCGGTTGTGATCTTCAATTCTTGGGCTCAATTTATAGGCTACTTTTCTTTTGACTTTCAAACTTATTCTAACATCATTTCCTATAAAATCAACACTTAATACACTTATTAGTACTCATCATTCTAATTTGTTTAAGATAAAAAATGAGGTTTGATCAAGTTTGAACAACTTGGTTTAATAAAATAGTAAATGATAATTTATATAACTTTCTTCATGAAAGATTAAAAAACACAATATATTTCGTCCACATATAAATTTGGATTAAAATCTCATTATTGGACTAAGTTGGTTAAACCTATGTCATAAGCCTCTTTTGATCTTGACAATGAAGATTGATCAATTCTAATGCTTTAATTAAGTGTTATTTTGTAGTACATAAGATTTATCTTCATTTGAAGTTGGATGGAAATCAAAATCTTCATCTTTTAGAAGAACAAGCAAAATCGCGATCGATATCCCAAAATCGCAACCGTGACATTGCTATTAGGACAAATGGAGCTATAGCAAAGGATTTGTAGGCGAATTAGTAGTTGTGACTCAGCCGAAGGAGCATTAGTTGAATCACAAAAGAATTCGCAGTGGCTTTTGCATTAGAGGTTGCGACTGCAAATTTTATAGTGACAAAGGAGGGAACCAAAGCCACAGCCATAGCACGCCAAGTGTCCAAGGCAACCGTTGGAAATCAAAAATCATGAGGGCGAAGATTCGGTCACGAGCGACTCAAGAAGTTAGAGTTTCCTCACCAAACAGAGCAACTCATGGTCTTAGTCGCGCCCAAGACAAAACTAGCTCGCGACCACGACTTTTAAGTAATCAGTTGAACACAACAGCTATAATTTTTGGACAATCAATGGATGAAAGACACATGGACTAGTCGTTAGACACATAACAGGGTTCTCTGCCTCAATTTGAGACTCCTTAGTGCAAATTGAAAATTTGCGATTGCGAAATAAGAGTAGCGACCGCTACTTCTGCCTAGCAGGCACAACTTGGAGATTTGGAGATAGTTTTTTAGCAACGTCTCTTTGATGGATGTGGGCTATAAATACTCCACCAAACTAATGCAAATGGAAGAGAATTGAATTAATTGTAACCAAACTCTTGCTAATTTGCTACTCATTCTTTTACTCTTCTTTATGTGTTGTTGATTGTTTGGTGTGAGCAATAAACACTTTTGTAAGTAGGTTAAGAGTAAACGTAGATTCTAACACTCTTATAAGAGATTGGAGTGTGAGTCTATCAAAAACACTTGTCAGAGGTTTTTCTGTGAGCCTAAAAATACAAGGCTATAAGGGTTTTGTATAAGCCATAAAACACAAATTGTATAAATTTGGTGTGAGCTTAAAAACACTAGTTTAGTTAAGTAATATACCCAATTGTGTAGAATTGGAGAGTGGATGTAGGGTTTGTTAACACTCGAACCATTATAAACCTTTTGTGTTGATTTTTCTCTTCCCAATCTTAACTGTCTAAACACTTTTACTTTCTTTTTAATTTTCAATCGGCCGCCAATTCAAACCTTTTTTTGGTGCACTAGGCCAACACTCATTAATATAATTTTTTAATAAAAATAATAATAAATGGCAGCCTATGTGTTTGCTTCTCAAAAATTAAAAATTTCTTCCATTTATATTTTTTGTTTTTCATTTCTTTTTTGGATTTGATAAAGGTATACTCGAACAACTTTCCTACCAAAATTCCTTTAAAAGAAAAAAAAAAAAAAAAAGAAAAAGAAAAACTTTCCTACTGAAATTAAATTACAGCACATATAGTTTGAAAGCTCACCTCCTCATGACTTTTGAGCATGCTACAAAACTTCTCCTTCTGAATTTCAATAAAAATCGATTAATTAAATATTATATAAAAAAAAAATACATCCACAAAACATTGTTGCTATTCTTGAAACAGCAATTGGACACCTTCACCTAAAAATAATCTCATTTTTATATTATATCTATTTCTATTAAATATAAATTATTCAAATAAAACTATGCCACGTTGCATAATACTTAGAAATTTGTACAAATTAGTATTAGACGAGTTTGGATGACGAGGATATAAATTCATGACATTCATCATTCATGTCATCTTCTGTCAGTGTCGATTATGATATTTCATTCTCTAATTTGTTAAGTTCTCTTCATTTGGATTAATTAATTCATAAGCTCTATATTGACAATGAAATTCCAAAGTCATTATTTTTTTAAGTTTATCAGTACATCCACTTCATTTTGATTTTGTCTAAATATAATCACTTATTACCAAATTTTTATAGAAACTTAGCCAAATTTTTGATATAATGATTAAATTATAAATAAAAATATTTACTTGATAAGATATCATGTCATAATATTGCTAATTTTATTTCCAAATCTAATGGTACTGATATTATTAAAAATTAAACTTACAGCATCATTGAAGTTTAGTGTTTGTACTAAAATTATGAATTTAATCAATGATTATAAATGAACTTAAATTTATGATTTACATTAAATTGTCGACATTTTTTTATAAAATATTTTGTGGCAATACATGAATATTAACATTTTTTTTTCTATAATAGTATCATGCTATTCCTTTCCCCCTCTTTTTTTAGTTTGTTTTCTATTTTTTATTATTTTTAATTTCTCTCTTTGTGTTTACTAATTATATATTAGGGATTATTAAATATAAATTTGACATATAAATTATTTTAATAACAAATATAATAATTTTAAGTATAATCATAATGTTTAATTTACATTTTATAGATAATTTAATTTTGCTTTCATTTAGAAAAGATTAATATTTCTAAATTATTATAGATTTTAGTATAAATTAAATTCACTTATAAATGCTTATCATAGAATTTTAATATGATGATCAATTTTTTTATTTATATTAATAAGTTTAATTAATTTTTATTTTTTCTAATAAGATAATTGATCTTAGAAGGTCCACGAAGAGCGAAGGTGGGTCCCCTGCGTTGAAACCCAGAATAAACTGCCAAAAACCATGATCTAGCCGTTATTCGTGCTAGCGGAGCTTACCCCATATCCGCATTGGCATCGATAGGCCTCGATCAGCCACAAAACCAACCAGAAAATGGCGGATTTCGAATTCCTTTCCGACACAGATGACTCAGCAGTAGAGGAGCTCATATCTCAAGCTCAAGACCTTTGTGTTCTTGAGCAACTCTCTGCAATCAATTCTTCTGTTTTTTCCTACTCAGCCCTCCCCACTGATCTGGAAACTCGATTTCGCAGCCTTCTCTCTAAGCCCAAAACAGTACATGGGTCTTTTTCTGATGGTAATCCCAAAATTTTTTCCCTTAAACAAGAGCACTCAGTTGGGAAGGATAACAAATCTTACCCTCATGGGAAATTGAGACCACAGAAAGAATCACCCTTCGACTCTTCTACAGGAGAAAACATTTTCTCTTCTATGGAAGAGAACCCAGATGGGGAAAAGGGTTTGAAGAAGATATCCCAATCCCAACATTTACCTTCTGATTCTTCCAATTCGTGGACTGAAAATTTCATTTCCTCACCATCCGAACACAAGTCAGAGAAGAGCCGGAGTTGTGGATCAAAATTAAAATACGGGTCATTTACTTCTCCTTTGAGTTCGTCAACTTCATCCATGGATTCACCCTCTCCACCTCAGAAAACCGGCTGCTTTTGGTGCTCCCCGAAGAGGGTTCCAAAGAAAAAGAACGAAGAAAACCGGAATATTGATTGGGGAAACAAGAATGATGAGTTCTTGTCGGACTTGCATATGTTTGCATCGAAAGAGCAGCAAAAGATGCTAAAAAAGGCAATGAAGGAGGAAGTGAAGATTAGCAGGGAGGCAGAGAAGATTGTAAAGTGGGCAAAACAAGCATCAGATAGGATGAATTTTCATGGAATTGAAGAGGAACTCAGTGACAACGACGAGGCAAAATTTCAGTGATCATTGGTTGTAGAATTTTATTTCAAGTTGATATCTTAATTGGAATTGTCTTACTTGCAGTTTTTGATATGGTTATCATAATCATATGGCCTTTATATAGTAGTTGTGGTATCTTTTATCTGTTATAGAATTTGGTTGTAAAGATAAAATTTCACGTCTTTGGTCGACAATCTTCAATAGGTTGCTTTGCTTGTATCTGTTAATTAATAGTACAAGTTGGGTCTGTTTGTCAATTGAAATTCCTTCTTTCAAAATGTTATCTTTCAAGTGCGAAATTATGGTTGATTTTGTCACTATTTGTTCATTTTAAGTCATTTTGAATCTTTATTTCTTTAAAAGATTACCAATTACTCTGCTCTTTTTGTAGTTATAATATGTTGTTAAGAGGAATTACTCTGCCCTTTTTGTGGTTATAATATGTTGTTAAGAGGCAATTATGATGAGCCCGGCTGAACCTGTGGGTAAGCATGATTCATCGACTTTTTAGCTAGGCACAGACGAGGCAAGGTGGTTGGTCATGTGAAAAAGATGGAGCGGAATGTGCGATTTGAAATGCTAACAACCTAATTCAGTGTTGTGCTAAATGTAAAAAGTCTACCATAAATTATTTTATGGGTTAATATTACTTATGGACTATTTTAATTTGTAAAAATGGATTGAATAAATATAGTAGGATTTGTGAGCCAAATTCAATTTATGTTAATGTGATAACTATGTGTAATAGACTTATATCTTTAGTATGCGGTATGATGTTGATGTAGTCTTAGACAGGCCTGTTTGATTTTAAGCTGTCTCATTTAGTTTTTTTTTTTTTTTTAATCTTAATTTGAGTTTGTTTCAACGGCTTTTGTGACTAATCTATTTCACAATATTAACATGACTTATTAAGTTTAGTTTTATTTACAATGATTTATGATTGACTCGCACTCAATAAATTTAATTTTACAACAATTTACAATTACAATAGTTAAGATACATTTAATGGATTTAAGTCCCAATAGGTACAGAATTTGCTTCTATTTTTTAAATTTAATGTTCAAGATTTATGTACTAAATCTTAATTTAATTTTTTTTCCCTGTAGTTTCATAGCACCAGCCATATATGAATTTAGAATCCTATTTATTTCTTGTTAAGATTTAAAATGCAACGTAGTATATGAAACTATTAGCTGTAGATTTTTCCTTCATGTTTTGCATTGGTATATTAATTTTCTTGATCTTGAATTGTTTGGTGGAAATAATGGTCCAACTTGTTTAGTTATGAGAATTAATGTTGTTGGTGATTTTTTCATTATGCCTATTTTTTGAATTTGTTGATCGCATAATTGCTTCGCATCCTTAGCTGGACAAAGTTGATTCATGAAACCAGTAAGTAATCATTCTCATATCATATTGGATTACTTTATTGAACTTTTATGGAAAGTATGTAATTCTAGCTTTATTTTTGGATTTGTCAAATAATAAAATATTTATTTGAGTATGTAAACTTTCATGGCTGGATCACTACCATTTAAAAAAACAAAAACAAAAACCATTGCGGGGGAAGATGACGAGCAAGCTGCTGCTTTGGCAGAATTACCTTTCAAGTCCATAATAGTTTAGAATTATATTTTGATCCCTCAACTTTTTATAGTTTTATTTAAGTCTTTTTTTATTTTTCTCTTCAAATCTGGATCCGAAGACTTTCTATTTCTATTCAAGTCTGTCCTAGAATAAAATTAAAATCAAAATTGAGTATTATATGATTTAATTGATATTCTTATGTGGTAATAAGAGATTTATTAATTTAATTTGATCTCACAATAACTTTATTTATGCTTTTCTTTTGTCATATAGAGAGAGAGAAAAATAATAATTTTGTTTGTGTTTTAATGCAATAAAAAGCTTAATAATTACAGATTTTTTATTTTGTTTATTGACATAAAGATTGTCAATTTTTTGAGTTTTATGAAAATATATATATTTGATTTTGATACTATACATCTAAGCTCCAAATTGTACAAGATAATCCAATTTAGCCATATATATTATGCTTATATTATGCTTTTCATTATTTGTGATTTGATGAGTTGAAATAAATTAAATTTTATCTTTTAATTATTTTATTTATTAAAGTGTACTAATGATATTTGCTTAATTGAGATTCATTTAGAAATAATTAACAGTAATTTATTGTGTTATTTTCCTTTGCAATTGTAGTTGTAATATATTGTTAAGGTATTATTATAATTAAAATAGGGGTGAGCAAATTTTCAAAAAAACTAGTGAACCAAATTGAACAATTACTGTTCAATTTTTTCAATTCAGTTTATATAACTTATCGATTCAATTTGATTCATAAAGATATTAAAAATTGATTTTTAGTTGATTTGTTTTTAGATGTTAAAAAAACTTAATTAAAAATGCACTATTTAATCTAACCTTAATTTATTTATTTGCTTTTATTGCATTCCTTTCCCACACCTAGCCATCTCTCTCTCCCTCTCGTCCTCTCATCCTACCTCTCATCTCACGAGTCACTCTATTCCTTACCCCTTCATGCTCTATCCTCTTCCCGTCGTTCCCACCTGTGTCACTCACATTCCCTCTCTTGTCCTCCTGTCACTCACACCCCCTCTTTTGCATTCCTCTCTTACATATGTTTGGCTTCTCTCTTCACCTCTCTCAACTAAAGATTTCAAGTAATAGATTAAGACCTAGGTCTAGTGCGGTATTGTTTGAATATTTTCAATGAAATTTTCAAGTAAACATGGTTGCATGTTTTTATTTTGATGGTAAAATGGTTGATTAAATTGTGTTTGGGTTTGATGTGGCACTACAAAAAAAAAAAAAAAAAAAGATTTAGCTACTACAAAAAAGTAGTAGCTAAGCCTTATTTTGTAGTAGCTACAACCTTAGTGACTAACATATTGTAATCGTTATTTTTCTAATAGCTAAACTAAATTTAGCGATTATATAATAACTATTTAGCCACTACACAAGATTAGTAGCTAAATAGTGACTACCCATTGTTAGTCACTGAAGTAGTAGCTAATTAATGATGAATGCGACCATGGAGACTATAAATAGTGACTGTTTAGCTACTATATGTGTAGTAGCTAAGGTCTGATTTTTAGCTACTAACATATTAGTAGTAGCTAAATAACGATTGTTTAACTACTACATCGTAGCACAATCACTAAGCTTTTTTTTATTTTTTTTTTAGTTGCTACCATACATGTAGTCTTTAAATAGAGATTGTTTAACTATTATATCATATAGTCGCTGAACTCTTTTTTTTTTAACTACTGTTTAGCTACTAATTTTGTTAGTAGCTAATATGTTTTTTAAAAAATTGAATTTAATTAAATTTAAATTATTTATTATTTAGCTACTATTTTGATTGTAGCTAAGACAATAATATATTGAATTGAATTGAATTAATTATTAACTTATTAAGCTTTCCTCACATCCCTCTCTTTTGCAAATATAGTTTTTTTCACACCCTCTCCTTTTGCATGTCCCTCACTTTTTTTATGGGCATCCCCCTCTTTGCTCTTCTTTTTCCCCTCTAATCTCATGCCCTCTTTGGTTTTCTCACTATTCTCTTTTTGCCGCATTACTTTTTCTTTTTCTTCGTTGAATGCGCTTTTTTCTCTCTCATTACTTTTTGGTCCTCAAAAATTTGTTGAGGTGTTAAAGAATACAAAACAATATGCTTGCCCCCAAAATCAAACTCATAAGTATTAGAGAACCCATCATGTTTGGCTCGCCTATCAAATTGTCATGGTCGACC
>CATIWR010333858.1:0-60820 GCA_949677035.1 Omphalea diandra | reverse complement strand
ATATATATATATATATATATATATATATATATATATATATAAAACTAAATATTTATAGCTTTATTTGATATATAAAGTAGTTCAATCTTCAAACTTAAAATCAATTAATTAGTTAATCACAAAATTATAAATCTAATAATAAATTTTAATTATAATTTTTTCAATTAATAATGAAAATAATTAATTAATTTATATTAATTACTCAATAAAATTGCCTTTTTATGGCAAAATTATTAAAATATCTTCAAAACAAGTATATATCAGTAATATACTTAAAGTAATTATAATCACTTGTAGATATCATTGATCATATCGGAATGACAGAAATTAAAAAAATGTTTTAAAAAGTGTAATAAAGTTACTCTTATAAAAAAAAATCCAGAATATTACAGTAATGGATATACCTGCTGATGATATAATCATACTGAATTTTTTCTAGATAAATTTTCTCTTAATTCTCATGCTTATACACACACTCTTAAAGGTATTATATTGTTAAACTTATTGATTTTAGCCGTTAATTAAAATATTTTCTAATAACTTAAAATATTTAGAAAAAATAATCAATAATAATATAATATAAGAATAATATTAAAAATGAAGATACTAATGAATGATTAGATTGCGATTCTCTGAGTTGAATATTTATTGCTTGCAATTTTACAAAAAAAAAAAAATTATTGTAAATCTAAATGACATCATATATTTTTTCAATTCTGATATAAAATTTAATTAGTATTTTGAATTTATTGATGTACACACAATTAAAATAGTATGAATGTCACAAAAATTTTAAAAAACATGAATTACAAGTCAAATAAATGCTAAAAAAAAAATACTAGTTTCAAGTTCATTGTATGAATAAAATTGATATTACTTTATTAGTGTTTTGAAAAAAATAAAATTTTTTTCCAAAAAATCTGAAATAGAAAAGTTACTTGAAATCTTTTATGCATTTTAACCAAATAGTAAATTTTGAACTTAATTGCAACTTGAAGTGATTTGGATATTGCAACCAAATAGGAAATTTGAACATGTTTACAACTTGAAGTTATTTAAACAAATTTACTCAAAGAATATGACATAAAAACATCCAAACCTGTAAAAGACCTAATTAAATCTATAGAATTTGAGAAATTTCCCACCTCTAGTAAAAACTATCTCCTGCCCCTAAAAAAATTGAGTGATTAATTTGAAAATTAGTAATTAACTGATTAGAATCGATTTAAATGTTATGTAAATAATTTTGGTACTAAAAAATCTACAAAGAAGACATACAAAAAAGTTAAAGGAGATGTGATTCAGTGTTTGACTCATACCAAACAAAAAGGTTAAATAGTCAAATTTAAACCGTTCCTATTAACACATCAACAAAAAAAATCATATAATTTCCATGGATTTGACAAATTAAACGATAACAAGTTTGTAAGAACTCAGTATGGAAAATGATAATTTAAGTTGTTTGTTAGGTTTTCTAATTTCTAGAGGTGATTAATGGATTGATCAAGTGGGTGTAAGCCCAGTTGTCAATTACTAAATTGATACACAATTTATTTTTTCATCTTCTAATTGATTGTTTGATTCACATTAAAAATAGCAAATGGGTCAATCAAATTAGTGTGGATCAAATTAATCGATTTTTAAATATAAAATGTATCACTTAAGTGTATGATTGATACCGTCCGTTTACACTTGTAAATAGTGAAAGAAAGTCGACACTCACGCGTATCATATAGGCAGAACTAGAGGGGATTGTATGGGCTCAAGTCTCCTCCTAAACTACAAGGGTTCTTTTATTGTTGGTTAGGCTAGTATAGAAAAGAGAAAGGAAAGGAGGCTAGCTTCCCTTGCAATTTTTTAAGAGTTATGGTCAATAATGGAATAGGACTTATGATTATCGTGATTAATGGGTTCAAAAGATGATTATAGCCACTCCATACATGACACTTGAGTAGAGATAGAGAGAGTAATTTCATTACAACAAAATCTATAAATGTCAAGCAAGATGTAATGAAAAATAATAAATTATTATTTCTTTAAAGATCTAAGAATTTATTTTATATATATATATATATATATATATATATATATATATATAATATAAACATTTTTTTATTTAAAAAATATAATCACAATAATAATTTAGTAATTATTTTATATATCATTATATTATTAAATAAATATAGAAAGAGATGATATATGTTCACTATATTTTAAATTCAATTTTGCTCTATTGTAATTTTGATAATATAAAAAAAGAAAAAAATAAATTATTGTGAGCTAACTATTATGTATTTGTTAATGTAATTATGTTTAAGAGAGTTTGCTTTATTACATATTGTCTTGGTTAAGAGATTCCACTTTTTACGTTAATTGTCTTCTATCACATGTTTCTAGATTTATGATATATATAAAAAAAATTTCTTAATAGTGCGAATTTTTAATTAACTCATCCAATCTTATTAAACAATTTATTTTTCTAAGTTAATTTGACTTTGAGTAAGATTAAATTTACGATAAAAAGTTTGATACTACTTTAATTTCACTAAAATTTACTAATAAAAATTTTCATTTTAGTATTAAAATTAAAAATCTATAAATTGAATATATACTACACATATTTGAGTAAAGATGACAATTATATTTGTAAAATCAACATATTCAACATTAAAAACATTAGATAACATATTTTTATTTCTCTTTAAATCATTTGCTCGAATAAGTATAATGATATTTGTATAGATTTTATAAGTGTGTATATTTATATATTTTTATTAATTTTATAATTATCGTTTTAATACTTTAATTATTAAATACTTATTTAATTATATTAAAATTTTTTAAATTTGATACTGATCACTGGCCTATTGTTCATAATTATAGTAAGAGTTAGTGTTTAAAAAAAAAAGACTTTTTATCATAAGCTTAATCATCCCTCTAAGCCCCCATACACGTATTGTAGTTTGCAGCATGCAGCGGGAGATAGTGTCAAATTTTATCAAGTTCCATGGACCAAAATAACTTAGTCGGCTTTAGAAAATGTGTAAATAATATAGGTAAGTATATCTTCGCATAAGTTACTATGTCTTTGCAAAATTGTTATAATTTTATAAAACAACGAATTATATTATGATCCACGCGTGTGTTCATGCATATTAATAATAATAATAATAATAAAAAGTAACTTAGTCGTGCCAAATAATTGCTTTCACTCGATCCAGCAGGTTTCCGGACGATCTTGCAATGAAAAGTATAAATGACAGGTGAACTCTTCCACCTAATTCTGAGAATGACAAGGCAAGTATTGTACATCCAGACTACACATCGCCTAACACGACACCAAGTACTCTAGCTACATAACATATGAAATATTGGGCAAAAGCCAACTTGGAAAAGCAAAAACAGTGTTAGTAATCGAATCATAGGAATGTGTCCCGCTTATCTTTGGCTGATTCCTAGCGCTCTGCTCATTTTGTATGCTCTAACGAGTAATTATCATTGCTGCCGCTCTTCAAAAAAAAAGAAATCATTGCTGCCCTGCTGTCGCATTACATAAACAGGTATATGCCAGTATTGCCGTTTAGTCTAATCATCTACCAGATGATTAGAAGCTAATACTGCCAAAAAGACAACCATCAAAGTATTTTATTACCTTAGCTTATATAAGTTTAAAAGCTAAATTCAGTTGCAACTACCAATTCTAACACCTCCCATAGATTTCAACAAGAAAATATAATTAGATAAAAATTTCAATACATTCGACTCTCTCTCTCTCTCTCTCTCTATGTATATATATAAATAACAAGCCAAAGTTCTTCAATAACTCAGTTGATGAGAAACTTCCTTAGGTGTGATTCAAGCATCCCTCTCTCTGAGTAGGAGTAAACCAAGAAGTTTCGATTAGATTGATTAAAATCAATATATATCTTATAAAAAGGAAAATGAAACCAGGAAAAACCTGACATTCAATATCGAAACTAACCCAGATCAAATGAGAAGTCTGATTCAATCGCTCATTTTTTATTTCCAACCTAAGTAGACCCTATTGAGCAACTCCACGACAGTAATTTGGTAATTTCTTCTTTATATATATATATATATATATATATATATAGACACACACACACACACCTCAAGAATTAAAGATTTTCTGAATTTCAGAAAATCTGATCCAATTTAGTGTTCACATGTAGAAAAGGTACACTGAACTATATATCTACTTGATACTGTTAATTGTTTGGATTTATGCTGACGAGTTTATAGACAATTATTTAAACTGCTGCTATGCTATCAGTCTGTTCTACTGAGAAGGGATCTAGGATAGATGCATTCATTGCACCATACAGTTACAGAGTTATCATGTACAACTGATCATTATATTCATTGTCGATTCCACACCCCTTTTTTTTTTTGTGCGATAGGTTACTAAACAAAACGTAGCAAAAAAGTAGAAACTTCAAGTGATCTAAGTTGCCAGCAGAAATAGGAAAAAACTCAGGGGAAGTAGACAAAATAAGGTTAAGTATCAAAAGCATTTCAAGTGGACGGAATGTGACCTGACACACAAGATGTGCGACAACTTTGGTACACCATGTGCTTCACTGTTTCCTTGCGTACCAATTTTTGCTGGCCAGAAATGTTTCCTTCAGAAAGATTGCCCTCTTTTAATTGATCCACTACTGTTATGTTTGATTCCTTAACAGTAGGTTCATCGTCCTTCGTAAGTAATATTCTAGTAGAGACTTCCCTGGTAACCTCCTTCATGTACCGAGCCAGACCTGAAATCATTGAAAAACAAATCTGCAATCATTTATGCTATATTTCTGGTTTGCACCAATGACCCTTCATTTCAATAATAATGAGTTGTCTGTAGAACTAAAAGGTCTCGAGTTCAAATCGAATAGCCAAATTAATAAAATGAAATATACATTTCTATTTTGGTGAGGAATTTTTTAGGATTCTCCCAACTTCCTAATCCAATGGTTCCCAATTGCAAACTTTTGCATGGTTGTTTGTATCTTTTAGGACAATATTTTCATGCTTCCAATTTGAAATTTTAATTTTGAAATCGATTTTGGACCATGAAGTTTGAATAATCCACTAACTTTGGAATTGATTTTGAAAATTGTATAATTTTAAATGTCATACAACTGCATTTAAGGATATTACATCACCGGTTGAAGGAATTTTCTACTGCCCGGGCAGCGGGAAAACATTGCTCCTATCTTTTATTAGTTAAGATCAATAGGTGAAATTTGTTGCAGACACAGCACTTGCTTAAAGTACCTTTTGTGCAATAATTAGTTTTCTTCATGTCATTGGTTGCAGACATAGCACTTGCTTAAAGTACCCACGCGCTCATATATATATATATTGAATTTTGAGTGTCATCAACACATGTTCCACCACAAAATATCATAGGCCTTATATAGAGTATATTAAAATAAAGAGTGAAATGTAAATAGAGACTAATAAGTTAATCTCATTCGTAAATCTTTTATAATGTAAATAAAAATAAATAAAATACAAAATTTACATTTATTTACTTTTAAATATTTATTTTTCTTAATCCTCTAAAATCGAAGTTATATAGTAAAATGAAAAAATTTTAAATAATTTACGTTCATTGATGTCCTTAAAAAAAAATCAAAACAAAATAAGATTAATTAAACTCATTTACATTCTATTTCATATCTTTTCATCACTCTTTTTAACTTTCCTTTTCACCCTAAAAAACCTTTCATACAATACCCTAGTTATAATCCCATCCAGGCAAGTTAGAAATATAGATAATCATTAAACAGAAAGGTAAAGAATAATACTACGCTGTAACGATTATCATATTCAATACATCAACTTATATGGGCAAATAGCAGAATTGCTTTCTTGGGCTGATAAAAGAAGGCGAATATGACTTTGGAGTTAGTTTAGATGGGATGGGAAGCCTGGGTTAGCAACAAGTCTTTGCTGTAAATGGGCCTTGTCGGTCCTAAAGACTTAAGTCACAAGGGGAAGATGCCCAAAAAAAAGTCACAAAGGGAAAAATAATTTTTTTTTTTAATTCTTTTGGCAATGGGGGAAAAAAATTTGTTGATCAGAAATACAAGGATAGAATTATCTCGATAATAATAACAAAGCAATACAACTATAGAAAGCAAAAGCCTGTAGACTGTAGTAACATTTAATTTTTGTCTCACTCAAAAAACAGAAGGAAAAAAAACATTTAGAAGACACTGGTGTTTCTCCTAAAGAAACTTAAACAAAAGATAATATAAAAGAGAGATTTGAAACATTTCTAACGTATATGAATATGATATTGCTTACCAATTAAGCGTCGCTTTAGCAGAGAGATTGAAATTTAGATAAACATTATAATGTCCCATTATATTACAATAATTTCAAGTATTTAAATAATAATTATATTAGTGTACATAATTATTATTTATCACATTAAATAATTTTTACTTTTAAAGAAATTATCATAAATAATTAATAAATTCCATACATAATTTAAAATTTTATTATCTTTTCAGAAAAAAATTAATAACAGTTTAAAGTTATTATTTAATTGTTTTAAAATTTTTATGAATGTAAATATCAAATTTGCCTCAAATTATTTTTTGAGGTACATCAGAATTAAAAAAAAAAAAAGGTCGAGACATAGGGACGTGGCCCTTGGTTAACATACCCAAAGTTAGATTTTTCTCAATAACTTCTTTGACAATAATGTCAAACAGACCTTAAAAGAAATGCAATTACATATATTATGTATCCAATTAGAAAAACTAGCAATCTAACTGCAAACATAAAAGCAAAGGCACTGATTCATGATAAATAGTACCTTTTGGGGAAGTGATTGTGGAGAAACACACACGGAAGAATCAGATTTCAGATACTCCCCAAGCTTCTCTATCAACCTCTTATTTTTTCCATCCATGTTGTCCTTCATTTTCCCTCCTGAAAACCAAAAATTTTACACCATCATCCATTGAAAACAACCGCTCATTGGCTTACTAATACTGAAGTCGTTCTTTATAGCTATAAATTTTAAGTTCAATCTATGCCAACACTGAACTTAAACCTATCAACAAAACTATGGCAATTACAACATGCAGTAGAAGAGGAGACAATCCTTGATGACGATGCTAGAAACTCAGTTGGTGGAAGAGAGATCAAAGGACCAAACATGAAAGAATCAGATTTTACGTAGTCCACAACTTTTTTGAGGAATTCTTTCTTGTTTCTCTTGGTGCGCTTCTTCCTCTTTGAACTCCTGACATTGCCCTCTTCTCCATTTTTTTTTTTTTTTAATTTTGCTTCTCGACGAGCTGCTTTGCAATAATATTTATTAACTCATCGATGCCTGCCAGCTTGGCGGTTGGGATATAATGACACATGTTAAGGTAGAAGAGCAACAACTTCCATTTCCATTTTTTTCTTTGCCACAGGGAACGACAAGTGGCAATTCTCGTTGCAGCTGATAGCAGCGCTTCGGATCATCAACCGACATTCCTTCTGTGAACAACGAAAGCCTTGCGTTTTTTTTTAAAGGAATATTATTACCAAAAAAACCAAGTTAAGACAAATCTGCTAATAAAAGATACCAAACCACATAGAAAATTCATCTTTAAGACACACCTGTCTGAAGTCCAAACTAACTCCAAAACAAGCTAAAAAACATGTGCAACACTAACAAAAATAAAATTGATAAACTCGAATAAAATAACAAGACTAACAATATCTACAATACCGAACTCCAAGAAAAAAGGCAAGAAAAGATCAACAATAACATAGCTTGTAAACAATCTGATTCTACTACCACCTTGCTACAATCACATTTCAAAGATACACAAAGACTTTCTCTAATAATTATAAGTTTTCCACAAAGTACTGAGAGAACATGAAGATCCCTAGAAGCACAAAAAGCCATGAAGAGTCCATCCTTATTGCGCACAATTGCACTCAATCGATAAATCCAAGTATCCTCCTACCAAGATGCATCCACATTGAACTTATAACAATCTATAGGAGGCGCCTGCCATGATAGTAGCTTAAGTTGACTAGCCTGAACCATTTGAGTTGCCACCATGGTTTTATAGAAATTTATTAATGATATCTTTATTAAAAGGAAAAGATCGTGATAAAAATAAATATATAAAATTAGTGTATTTTTTCTATTACTTAATTTATTAACAAATTTTTACTTATTAGATGACTTTTCTGAAAATAAGTATTTAATAGAAAATTATTATCCAACATATTTAAAATATTAAGAACTAAAAAAAATTATTATCAAACAATCTTAAAAATATCTTAATATTTTAATTTTAAGTGTTTAATATAGTTATCAAATAATTCTTTAGTTTATTTATTTTTTTAAGTGTTTGATCTCATGAGCTTAGTTCTGTTGATGAAGTTTCATTTTAAATCAATGTGCTCACATGATTCGGCTTTTCATCTTTAGCAGTGATGTCATAAGGTATACCATGGTAGTATGCTCGAGTAATTTGGGTTGAGTAAAGACAATTGACTTGGGTAGTTTTGATTAGGTTCTTGCAAGAGAATAAAGGTGAGGGGTGTTTGATGGGTTGTAGGAAGTCCATTTCGATACTTAAGTCAGTAATGTGCTAAAAAAAAGAGGTAGTAAAGTAAGTCCTGAGAGATATCTGGTCAGACTCTTATATAGTGGTCAAAGATGCCTGTCTACTTCCTTATTGGAGTAGGATATGGACTCTTTCTGTTTAGTAGTTATTTGCTGATGAGGATTATCTTCTTGATAAAGGATAACTTCCTGATAAGAGATAATATTTTTATTTAGGATGAACCATGAGTTAGTTGTACCTAGGTGGGCTAAACCACACTATCTTGCAGTTTTACGAGCTTTGTTGTCGGCTGAGCTAGTTTTAGTCTTCTATTAGGCTGATATGGGCCTTATTGCGGTTGCATTTAGTTCACATTTATCCAGGTAGTATCATATGCCCTTCAGCCTGAGTTTGTTTACATCTTGGGATAATGGGGAATATGTTCGAGCTAGAATGGTCATACTAAAAGGTTGGAATTTGGCTTGGACCGAGAGGCCTTTGAAGGGGGGAATTAAAACTTTTCAAATTTCAAAATAGGAAACGTCTCATCATGCACTTTACCATGTGTCATGTGAATGATGTGTGTCTGATGATCATGGAGATCAGAAAGATCAAGACGTTTGATGGAATGGATGGTTCGTTTAGCCCTTATCATTTATTTTCCTTGGCGATGGCTATAAATGGTTTTTTTGCGCCTACTAAGTCTCCATTTTTGCCACTCTTTTGCTTTTGTTTTCTTTATGGAGCTAATATTTCAAGCTTTCTCAGAGATAGTTTAACCTTCCCTTTCTTGCCAAAAGATGAGATTTTCATTATTTTTGTTGTTATTTCCTCCATTTTTGTGTTTCATAAAAATGGATTCCCCAATTATTATGGATGTCACACTGATGGCTTTCTTTTCGATTGGCAGCGCTATTGACACCATGGCTGTAAAAGACACAATAGGGTTTGTGGATGAGGTTGAGATGTTGAAGGAGGGAGATGTAGAGGTAGACAATGATGGGGATGTATTGGTTGAAAATGACAGTAGCGAAGCGAGAGAGAGACAAAGGATAAATGACGAAGTTGGTTCGAGCAAAAGCAACACTGACTGACTTTAGTAGAACCTCAGTTTGAGCCAATCAAAGTATGAAGAGTAAATCCAAAATTTGTCAAGGTAAGGTGAAGGATGTTAGTCCGGAATCTAGTGAAGCTACACCTTAGATATAACATCCAACTAGAGTATGAGTTGGTTATACCAGAGCCAGGGTTAAAGGCTTTTTCTAAGCTCGAGCCAAGATAGTTTATGTTATATGAGGAAGATCTGAAAGGTAAGCTCAGACTGCCCGTACCTGATTTTATTTAGGAGGTATTGATGGCATATGACCTTCCCATCCCCCAAGTTGCTTCGAACGAAATTAGGATGTTAGTTGGCTTGCATCTTTTAGCTCAAGAGAAGGGGATCCAAGTATCAACTGGGTTGACAAGGTGCATTTTCACAGTAAAAGACTGAGTTGGGAAGGATCATTGGCACGTGTCTGCCAAATGTGGTATGGGATTGTTCACTCATTATCCTTTATCCATAAAGAGTTTGAAGCATAAATTCTTTATTATCACTTGTAAGGATGAGGTTGGGTTTCCAACTTAGTGGGTTAACAAGGACAATTAGAAGTATGAGATAATTTCGACCGAGCAAGAGCAGGAAAATGCTAAACCTCTTTAAGCTTTGATTGAGTATCCCATGGACTTGATCAAGATGATAGATAAAAGTCTTCCAATCTAAGTTGGTATATGTTATTCATCAACAAAGTGAAATACTTACATACTAATAATGATTATTAATGCTTCCTTATTTTATAGAGATGGATATGAAGACATTAAATCGAGAGATGGAGAGGCAAAAAATTGCTCAGACTGTTCAAATAGGTGGGAAGCAGCCCAAGGTTTGGGTAAACAGTAATGGTAAGAAATACCCTCTAAATGAGGCTAACACCTTTGAGCCAAAGGGCCAATGATGCTGCCAAGGTTACATTTGAATTTGCTCCTCTTACTCCTCATCAGACAATGAAAATAGTGGATGAACAGACACAAACTGAGGCGCCAATAGCCAAAAAAGTTTGAGTCAATTTCATAGAATCAAAATCAGACGAGGAGCTCTTCATGCTACTAAGAAACCTAAGTCGGTGCATTGATCCTCTTGTTTATTTAAGGAACAAGTATGATCCTTACTCTTTACGTAACAAAATGGTTAGCAAAACCCTTGGTATGATTTGTTTCCTGCAAAATGATGACGAGAGGTTCAAGTACCTCATAAACAAGGAGATGGTTACTCACATGCAAATGCTCAACCTCAAGGTACTTTTAGTGCTATACATATTTAAAAGTTTTTATAAGTGTTTGTGAAAATGCTCAGTTGCTTATTTCTTTTCGTGCTTAAGCAATAACGACTAAAGCAACTTTAGCTTCTAAGCTTAAGATTGTAGAAAAGGATTTCTAGAGCTTTATCAAGCTGGAGACCTTGTTGGTGAAAGCACATCACTCACTTGATTCTTTATCCTTGGAGTATGAAGATACACTTAAGCAGGTTATTACCACGATAAACTTCCTTAACAAAACTCAGAAGAAGTTGAAAGCTGTTGAGGCACGTGTGGCTAAGCAATCTACTGCGAAGAAAGAGTTGAGCAACGAAAACAATGACTTAAAAGATGTTAACAAAAAGAACATCGAGCTCAGCCTAGACATTAAGGATTCGTAAGAGAATGAAGCTGTTATTGAGGCATCATCGCTTAAAGAAATGTCTTCCATCTGCTTCAGGTATAATAAAAAGATTAGGCGTACCATAGCAAAAGCTCATCCAAATATTGATTTTGATTATATTGACAATGTTTTGCTCGATGAGGATCATTATGAAGACCATGATGAGCCCAAGGCATAGATTTAAGCGTATTTTATATAACCTCGAGCCTCTTTTTTGTGAAAATTTTCTAAGTTAATAAAAAATTTTCTCCTTTATTACCACTGTACTTTCCTATAATGCCTTTGCTCATGGTTGATGTGATAATACTTAAAGATTTGCACTAGATGTCCTTTAAAAGGTTATGTACGAAGTTGGTTAGCTCATTATGTAATAAAACATGATTGATGGACGAGGTAGATTGGCTTGTTTTGTGATATAACATGATTGATGTACGAGGTGGATTAGCTTAGTACATTTTACAACTTTGATATTCGAGGTAAATTAGCTTAATATTATTTATAGTGCACAAGGTATATTAACTCGGTGTGCTAGTGCATAAGGTATATTTGCTCAATGCTTACGTAAAAGTATAAAGAGACCATCTCACGAGATAATAATTTTTACATGGTTTGGCAATGTGCCTACATTCACAGTCAACTTTATTTTTATTGGAAAGGAAACAAGTAATTTATAAAAAGGAAGACAATAAAGGCTGCTCATATGAAGTATTTCTTCAATGCTTCCATGCTTTATGTGTGAGGCACAGGCTTTCCTTTTATAGTTTTCAGCATTAATGTTGCAAGGCCTATCACCTTAGTGACTTTATATGGGCCTTCCCAATTAGTATCGAGTTTGCTTACCTCAGCCTCCCCTTAAGCCTTGTCTATTCTATGAAGCATTAGATCCCTTCCTTCAAGGCTCGATTATTGACTCTTCTATTCTAAAATCAAGCTACTCTTTGTTGATATGCTACAGCTCAAATGACTACTTTTTCTCATTTTTTTTTTATTGAAATGCCTAGGCTAATGCAAAGCTCTTCTTCATTTTACTTGGGGCTGTGATGAAGGACTTTATATGAAGAAAGGCCAATTTCCACTGAAATTACAGCCTTAGTCTCATATACTATGGAAAAGGGTGTTTGACCCGTTGTTGTTCTTGGTGTTGTTCAGAAGGCCTAAAGAATGTGGTTAAATTGATTTGCCCAAATCCCTCCTGTGTCATCTAACATTTTCTTGATTTCTTACAAGATTATTTTGTTAGTTGTCATAGTCATGTCGTTTATTTGTGGGTGAGCTACCGAGGTGAACTGAAGATCAACGCCTCAATCAACACTATAAAAGCAAACTATTCATAGTCAAATGGTTTTCCATTATCTATGATAAATACTTTTGGAATATCGAATCGATAGACCATGTTCTTTTTAAACTAGTCAAGAACTTTTATCGAGGTGATAGTAGCCAATGCTTCAGCTTCAGGCCATTTAAAGAAGTGATCTATGAGTACTATAATAAATTTCTTTTGGCCTAATGCCTATGAGAAGGGTCTCAAGATATATATTCTCCATTAGAAAAAAGGTCATGTCGAGTCCACGGGTTATTGCTTTATCACTAGCTACCAAGGGATGAGTGCATATTTTTGGCATGCTTCACATTTTTGCACGAGCTATTTAACGTCCTTGAATATTTTAGACTTTAAATACCTTGCTAAAACTATTTTTTGAGCAAAGTATTAGTTGTTTCATGAGCTCCGCAAATGCCTTCATAAATTTCTCTTAGTATATAATTCCTTTCTTTCGCAGAGACGCACCTAAGTCAGAGCTAATTGTAAGATCATTTGTACAAGACTTCATCTTTTTCAGAATAATCAACGACCTTACTGATGATGGTTTGAACATCTTTTGGCTTGGTTGGAAGTTTCTTGTACTATAAGTATCTAATATGTGGGCTTATACACTTATCCTTTTCAGCTATGATAGTTATGTTCAATAGTTGCGAGGTGTTGGGTTGAAGTCTTTCTTTTGTTAGAACTCCCTCGAGCAATGTTGCTTGAAGAGAGGCTGCCAGTTTAGCTAGAAAATTTGCTTCCTCGTTACTTTCTCAAGGGATATACTCTAATGTCTAGCTTCCTTTTTTCATTTCCAGATTTGCTAAAAGGTGTTTTGCATATTGCCTAAAGAGCTATTGAACCACCAATCTTGAGTCGTTATATATGATAAGGTTTCCAGCTTAAACTTTTTGTGCCAATTGTAGCTCGATTATCAGGGCTTCATAATCTGCTGCATTATTAGTGGCTTGAAATTTTAATCTGATAACATATTTAATAGTAATTCTATTTAGCCCTATAGAATTATCCCGACTCCTAGTCCTTCTATACTTGAGGCTTTGTCCAAATATAGTTTTCATTCTTCTTTTTCCTTTGTTTGTTCAGGTTTATGTTCCTCGCTTGTTAGCTCAATTATAAAATTTGCTAGGACTTAGGCTTTCATGGCCTACCTTGGCTCGAATATGATATCAAATTCGCGAAGCCAGACTGCTCATTTTACTATTCACCCTGAAGTTTATGCCTTTTGCAATATCTTCCTTAATAGTTGATCTATGTGGATTATTATGGTATGGACTTGAAAGTCATGTCTTAACTTCATGGTCGAGCTGACTGGTGCATAGGTCAACTTCTCCAATATGGGGTAATTTATCTCAGAACCATTTAGGAGCTTGCTGACATAATATATTAGCTTCTGCTTTACTTTTTCTTTTCTGATTAGGACTGAGGCGATTTGTGTCCTTAGTTGTTGTTAGGTACATGAATAGTGGCTCGTCCTGCACAGGGCTATTGAGCAAGGAGCGCGAGTTAAGGAATGCTTTTAATTCTTCAAATTCTTTTTCGCAATTATCATCCTACTTAAAACTCTTAAGATCTCTCAGTGTTTTATAAAAAGGAAAACAACACTAATCTGACAAAGATATGAATCTTTCGAGGGTTATGATCCTTCCATTGAGTTTTTGGACCTCATTAATGGTTCAGGGTAGGATTACTTTGATCTTTTCAGGGTTAGCTTATATGCCTCTCTAAGAGATCATGAAGCCTAGAAACTTACTGGCTCAAACTCCAAAGTCACATTTTTCTGGATTGAGTTTCATGTTGTATGAGTTAAAGATTTTGAAGGCTTCATTTAGGTCCCTAGCATGGTCTTCAGCTTAATAGCTTTTACTATCATATTATTTATGTAGACCTCTACCGTTTTCCTGATATGCTCTTTAAACATATGGTTGACCAACTTTTGATAGGTGGCCTCTACATTTTTTAGCCTGAAAGGTATGACCTTGTAACAACAGGTGTCTTCGTAGGTTATGAAACTTGTTTTTTCCTCATTCAACACCAACATTTGTATCTGGTGTTATTCTATAGATGCATCAATGAGGTTGTATAGCTCATATCCTACTGTAAAATCTATAAGCTAGTCAATAATGGGTAAGGGGTAATTGTCCTTTGGGTAGGCTTTATTGAGGTTTGTGAAATTGACACATAATCTCTATTTTTCATTTGCATTTTTTACTAACACCACATTAGCTAACCAGTTTAGATATTATTCTTCTCAAATGAATTCGTCATGCAACAACTTGCACACCTCCTTGGCTATTACCTTCTAACGCTTGGATACGTGGTTTCTCTACTTTTATTTGATCGATTTTGCTAAGTTATCAAAATTAAGCCTGTGGATAATAATTGAAGGATCAATCCTGGTGATGTCTAAAGGGAACCAAGCAAATATGTGTAGTGTATTGAGGAGGGTCGAGCTGATCTCTTTTTCTAGTAGTTTTGTGAGCTTTGTCCCAATACGGATGACTCAGTTTTCCCTGATTAACAGGGGTTTCAAATATGTTGTTGATTCGACTTTGTTTATACTGTTTTTAAGGATGAAGTCTAATTATTCAAAGGAAATAACATGGTTTACCTCCTTGAGGATATTCATGCATCTCCCATGTTATCTTTTGATCTCATCTAACAATTGTCACACCTTGTTCGGTTGAAATTTTCATCATGAGGTGCCTGATGCAAGTACATGTTGTTGTGTCATACAGGATCGATCTTCCAATGATGGCATGTAGGTGAAAAGGATATCTACCACCATCCACTTGGCCTCAAATTTTTTAGTGATGTTTATGCCCCTCAATTCCATGTTAAACTCAATAGACACTATTACATCAACTTTTGTTCCTCCAACACTGATTAAAGGTGTTTGAACCATACACAATTTCTTAAAATCCATCTTGAGCGCTTTTAATGCTTTTTGTAGTCATCATATTAATTAAGTTGTGATCGTCCACTATAATTCCTTTAACCAAGAAATGTTTTATTTGGCCTTAGACCATTAGAGCATCTGCATGAGAAATGTTAAGCTATTTGTTATCATTGGTCGAGGAAAATGTAATCGGACATAACATTGACTCTTTAATATTTTCCCTGTTGTTCACTGAGTATATTTCGTGGACTTATTTTATTTTTTTTCAAGTTGAACTATCTCCTCTTGTGGGCCCTTCCGCTATTATATCAACTACTACTATATGTTACCTGTTGTTGTCTTTTGTCTCGGTGTTCATCCTCTTATTATGGCTTATGCTTGTTTTCATCTGGGGCTGCTCGTTTTTTGAATTAGTTGAGTTTTTCCTATTGGACCAATCGTTCAATTTCATTTTTTAATCCCTATATTCCTTTGTATCATGTCCATTGTCATTGTGAAAGCTGCAATATCTATTTTTATTTTTAATAGCCAAGCCCTTTAATGGCCAAGGCAAGCGAATTCTTTGCCTGGACTTTTTTATCTAGTGGAGAACTTCACTCCTACTGGTTGTAAGTAGGGTATAGTACTAAGTTGAGTTATTCTTTGAGTTTATGGGGCCTGAGCGAGTTCCTTATTGTCTAGCACAGTGCCTGTCATTCCTGTTATTTCCTTGCCCCTTTTGTTCTTTTTTCTTACGAACCATGGGAGTAAGTTGTCATCCAAGTAGATGAACAAGCTACTTCTTTCCATCAACTTATAAAATTTTTAAGAGGATCAACACTGAGAGAATTGAAGAGCCCCTGATTCTTATAGTTTCATATCATTACATTTGTTGTTACTTTATTGTTGGGGCTGTTCACTTGCATGGCTACCCTGTTAAATTTGGCTAGGTAGTCATGCAATGATTCTCCTTCTTGAACAACCTCATATAAGTCAAATGAAATTTTCACCTGGGGGATGACTTTTATGAATCGAGCTGTGAAACATTGTAAGAGCTAAGTGAAACTGTGAATGGAATCGTGAGCTAGGACTTGGTACCAGTCTTGTGCTTCTTTTTCAAGGGTAGTAAGGAAGATTTTATAGTGTAGGGCATCTGAGCAGTTATATATTTCTAGTCTAGATCGTAACTTTTAAAGGTGACTTTAAGGGTCAGTTATGCCATTGTAGTTATCAATCAAGGGATAATTTGAATTTGTGATGAATCGACTCGACTTTGGTCTCTGCAACTAGAGGATTATGATCATAAGAGTGGTTGTCGAGGGCGAAGTGTTCCTTGCTCCTTGTATGTTTGACCGCCTCCATGACTTTCTTTTCAAAGGGATCCTCGTCCCAGTAAGTACTCTCCGTACTTATGGTTCAGATTCCTCTATGCTTATACGACAATTCACTACATCATTGCACATCTCTTAGGGCATGATTTTTCCTTCTTCTCGAGCTAGGTTCTCAGCTCATTCTTGTCTGGCTAGTGGAGGTACGAAGTTTTACAGCTCGACAACGGCAGTGTGTAGGGCAACCAAGGGTTCTTTTCTTATGAGTGTTTGCTCAATCATTTTCAATGTTATTATGAAGTTCGCATAAGCAGTAACAAGTTGGGCAGCAACTTGAAGTTTAGTTAGAGTGTTAACAAAGCTAGAGGTTGGGTTCTCCTGTGTTGGTAGGGAAGCAAAGGTTGGGAGGTTTGTTGGGGTTATGTCATCTAAGATATTGGATTGGATGTGAGCTTGTGGGGTTTCTAGATCGTTAGAAGAGACCATGACTGAAAGTTTGTGAGGTCTACTGTAATAGGTGTACATTCATCGCACCAATAATATTGTGAGGCTTACCATGGTAGTCTGCTTTAGTGATTTGGGTTGAGTAGAGGCAGTTGGCTCGGGTAGTTTTTCGCTAGGTTCTTGTAAGAGAACAAAGGTGAGTGGTATCAGGGGAATTGCCAAAAGCTCACTCTAATACTTAAGTCAATAATGTGTTGGAAAGAAAAATGTTGTAAAGTAAGTCTTAAGATATACCTGGTGTGGTCCTTATCTAGTAGTCAGGGATGTCTGCTTCCTTATTGGAGTAGGATTTGAACTCTTTTTATTTAGTAATTGTTTCTTTATGAGAATTATCTTCCTAATAAGAGATAACTTTTTGATATAAGATAATATTCCAATTTAGGATAAGTCATGAATTAGTTGTATTTGGATGGGCCGAACCACACTATTTCACAATTTTATGGGCTTTGTTGTGAGCCGAGCTTGTCTTAGTCTTCTATTAGGCCAATTCGGGCCTTATTGTGATTGAGCCTAATTCACATTTATCTAGGTAGTATCAAGCAGTTAATGATTAAGTAACTTATTAAAAATTATTCACAAATCTATGCATTATGAGGTATAATTATAATGATACATTATAAAATAAAATAAATATTTATTTTTGTTAAATAATAAATTTAATAATAAATTATTTTATAAAAAATTATTATCAAAGAAATAAAATAATAAAATAAAATTTTCAAAATTTATAATTATGTATAATGATAGTCATGACAAAATAATTCATATCTTCAAACCTTTTAATTTATATTTTCAATTTTTATGTGATCTAATTTTAAGCAAAATTTTGTTAAACTTCAAAGAAATAATTTCTAACAATCAATCAAGTAAATGATATGAAGTATTTCAAAATGAAAAATAAAATTAATAGATAGATACAAATTATATATATATGAGATAGTTGTAATAAATGATTGTCTACTAATTCATACATTTAATCTTGCATTATATAATTTTAAAAGAAAATTTATTAAATTTAAATAAAATAATTCTTAACAATCTATTAGATTGTCACTACTCTTTGTATATTGAAAATTTTGAATAATTAATGAAATTAATTTAAATTTTAGTTTTCTATTTAAAGCTTTTTTTTTTTACTTTTTATGTTTTTTTTATAATTTCTTATTTACAAGTTATTAAGATTTTTTATTTTTTAGATTTTTCTAATTTTCTATTCAAAATTATTTTTTTATATAATCTTAGTTTCTTGTTTAAAATTTTTACCATTTAGATTTTTTAATTTTCTATTTAGAATGTGTTTTTTATATGAAAATTAATTTTTTATTTAAATTTTTTGATATGATAATTTTTATAACATAATGTAAAATAATAACAAGTGATTGTACTATACATAATTATTTGAAAAATGTCAAGCAATAATTTAAAAGCTAACTTTAAGATCAAAATTAATAATTTATATTGATTAATTGATATGTTTGATTAAGCTATATTTAGTTTAACCAACTACTAAAAATATGTTTGATTAAGCTAAACTAGTGTTTATTTATTTTTAATTAGCAATCAATGATTAACATTTTAAAACCAATTTATTTATGATAAGGTGATTATGATTAAATAACATGTGTTTGATAATTCATCTGTCTCCATTCTAATTATATTGTAAAATTACTAATATGGACTTATATGTATTTGAAAAAAATTGTAATGCAATTTATTGATTATTGAAATCCTTCAATTTTTATTTTTATTGCAATTAAATATATTTTTTAATTTTTAGTTTAATATTTTAAATAATGTTTGTGAGTATACACTATGATATTTTCCTTCCTCTAATCAAATATTTAAATTGGTAATATCACAATAGTTTTGGCTTGTCAAATTGCTCATATAACATAATTTTGATTTAATAAATGTGATCTATTTTTTCAAATTCAAATATGATTTGAGGTAGACAAAATAGATAGGTTAAAGTGTTATTTAGTCAAAATATGTTTTAATCAGATTAAAAAGATTGAAAATTGTGTTTGTATCATCAATCTAATTTTTTTACAGGTTTAATTTGTAATCATAATAGAATTTATTCAAATTTTATTAATTATTAATATTTATATAGACGATATTTCGGCAGAGTTTTTGAATCATTTAAAGAATCAAAAGTTCAAACGAAAGAAATAATCGTTTCAATAGGATTTAAAAGGGATGAATCAAAAAGCCCACAATATATATATATATATAAGACTAATTCAACTTATCCAATTAAATTCGTTTCAAGTATAAAAATAAGTCATTTGAGCACTAAATGAGACCACTTTATGTTTTTGCATAATTCTAGGAATTTATTTTCCTTTCTTTTCCTACGTGGAGTTAGATTTATTTTTCATTTATAAACTGGTCAATAATTTGTGCAATTATAATTTAAAATATTTGATAAAATTAAAATATTCAATATAAAATATGTGGTAAATAAAAATATTTTCTAAAAATAGATAATATATGAAAATAATATTAGTCTTATTCCTTAGTTGTCTATTTTTTTTCAAAAATAATTCTTTATTTTTATTTATAGTTAGATATATAAAAACTATTTTTTAGATTTTCTTAGTTGTCTATTTCATAATTTATTTTAATACTTCTTTATTTTTTATCTATAATTATTTTTAATTAATTAATTTAATATAATAATTCTAATCACTTACTTATCAAGTAGTAAGCTTGATAAATAACATTTTTATTTTAAATAAATTTTAAAACTAAATAAATAGTAAATTTTTATTTGAAATAAATTATAAAATCAGTTATAATGATATTTTGGACCGGATCAGGTCTGCTTTGTTTTTGAGTTTATTTTTAAATATAATATTTTAGATAAGGTCAATTTGTTATTTAATTTTTAAATATCTATTTAGATTTTTATTATTTATATAATATTTTCATAATTTGTTAAAAGAAAATTAATAATTTTTTTATAAAAATTATTTTTATTCAAATAGATTTTACATAAATATAACTTGATTAAAATTTTTTATTTTTATTTAAATATTTAATAAATTAATAATTTAATTTTAAAGCAAATGACTATATATTAATATTTTTAAAATTGAGTTGAATATCAAATTGTTCAACTGACTAATTTTTTATTTAACCAATTCGATTGGTCAAATTCAACAAGATAGGTTTTTTTTATTTTTTAAAAAATCTAAATAATACTTAAACAATATTTAAAACAATTAGAAAAATATATAACATGATAAAGTTATAAATTTAAATTTTAAAAATTCAAATTTTGAGTAAAATAATGTAATTTTTTTAAAACTTTTTAATTTTTCAAAATCACATAGTTCTACATTAAATCAATTTGATTCAAATTTCGATTTTGATTGAATTTAACACTAAAAAAAGATTTAAAGACCTTGAAATGTGGCCTTTAAGTGATTGGTAACCAGATTAGCTATCACTTTAGCGATCACATTTTGTGGTCATTAAAAATTTGATCGCAAATAGTTTAGCAACAACAAAATAAATATAGTCGCTAAACTAGAGATTACATAACGTGGTTTCTAAACGATCTTTCCGTGGTCGTTAAATGTTGATTAGGGAAGATCACACAAACCACATAGAGACTATATAATGATCGCTATTTAGAGATCACAATAAGTGGTATCTAATAATTTTTTTTATTTTAGAAATTTTTTACTGATTTATATTTTTAAAATTATTTATATAATATGTTTTAAAATATTTGTATTTTATTTACATTTAATAATTTTATTTATATAGTTAATTTTTTATATAACTAAATTATTTATATAATTAAATTAACAATGAATTTCAATTTGTTGCTAATCCCTTGCTAATTTTAAACATAAAAAATAATTTTAAGAAATTACTAACTATATAACTTTTATATTAAAATATTTTATAACTATTAACCAACAATATAATTTACTTTAAAAAGTACATATCCGATCTATTATTGAAAAAATTCATACTTCAAGTACATTTAAAAAAAATCTATACATAAAGTACAAGTATAAAAATAATAATAATTCACATATAAAGTACACGACCTTTTTTTTCCCCCTCTCGAATCTTATTTACAAGGTCACTATACCCTTTTCTCACCATGTTATCTTCATCAAGATTGTAATTGCTTTATCCCATACAAAGTATTCTGCAATGCAAACAATAAATAATTTATATTAACGAGGTTATTGATATAATTATTTATATCAACAATAACTAAGCGGATTTCAAGAATGATACGTATCGTATGATTATGTTACTTTATGGCGATCATTAATATTGACATGATTGTCTAATATAACAAAATTGCCATATAAGACAAAAGGACTGGAGAAATAAATTCAGTTGAAGTGTAATAAAGCAATATTTAGAAAAGAAAAACAGAAGAAGAAGAAGAACGTAACACGAGTTATCAAAGTGGTGAATTGCTATCGTGTGCCATCTCAAGGACCCTACGCTAATATCAACAAAATTATAATTTGAGACCGGCCAATAGAACCAAAAAAATGTTATGGGGATCCAATCTGGGGAAGCTCCCAATCAATCCAACATTCATGTTTGATTTTAAATTTCTTGGCTACAATACAAGTCAAGAAAGTGCATTCTTGCAGTTGTATATGTGACCCACTGGCTAGCTAATTCAAGGATTTGAGGACTAGCAGACTATAGTACTTGCACTGCTACTTTTATTTTGAGTAAATTAAATTCACCCCAATTATATACGTACACAACAATATGCTCTACAACTATGGTACGGATCTCTCAAGAAAAGCCTACACTCCATTTGAAAAAAAGAAAAAAACCAAAACTCTATTCTGTTACAGATGCAATACTGACATAACAATAGAAGTCTCTTTCCTAAAGGGAAACATTCAAATGTTTATGAATCAAATATGCCTATGTCACATAGAGAATATAAATACGTAGAAGATGCAAGTGTATGACATGGGAAAACCACTAGAGTTCTACACTTATTGTTTGTCATGAATTTTCACCATCACATCATATTCAACATATTTCAAGACAGTAGTTCTTGAGGTTATACCCATTCAGTCAGGCATTTTTGCCTTTTAGGTTTTTTTTATATCAATAGCTTTCTGTCCTGTAATTAGCTCCACCAATACAACCCCAAAAGAATAGACATCAGCTTTTTCTGTGATTTCCTCAATTTGAGAATATTCTGGAGCCAAATACCTACAATAAAGCAGGATATGTGACAATTTATTGTTATCTGCAAATAAAACAATGCAGAAAAGACAAAACTATAAAGGTGATACAGTTATAGAGAATTCCATGTCGATGAGTTGCAATCTCAACACAAAACTTTGCAGCAGCATCAAAAATAAAGTGGAAAAGTTTTTTGGTAGTTTATGAACAAAATAAATAAATATACCTCACTTCCCAAATCTGTTGTCTTTTATACCCACAGTTGATAACATGAATAGCCTCTTTGAGAAGAGTTTCTGGGGTTGCAGACTAGGGAACACCAACATTTTCCATAAGTGTGGAGGCAACAAAAACAACAGACTGGCCAAACCTTTTTTCCAAGTTCATTTGAAACATTAGAAGTGACATATCATCTAATCCAACACCTGAAGTACGAAAGTGCATGCACATATCGAAGTCACATCTAACAGAATTCAGTAACAAAGCAAATTTCATTAATCAATTCAAGCTACCAAGGAGGCTAATATCCAAGTTTCATCAACAGAATTCTATAATTGATGATTACTGCTTAATTTCACGAAGCATTATGGTTAAAAATCAAATGCTCAAAATAAACAATCTGTGGACAAAACAACTAGTAGGCTGATATCCAACTAAATGGCAGTGTGTGTTCCTGTCAATAGAGAGATAACCTTCAGATTCCAAGTTTTCAATAATTATTATTTCAGAAAAGTTCATAAGCATTGATTCATTAACATAATCATAAAATGTCTACTAGTTGATGATTGTCAATGAACAACTATAACTAATAAATAACACCTCAGTAGACTTGAATAATGCACAAAGAGTCAGAATGCAACTGTGCAAGGCCTTTGAATGGATTATCCACACAGAATCAATAGAACCATTAGTAACAACTAGATACCTGGGATGACAATATCTTTGATATAGTGATACTATTTCCTGTTGGACGACTGAATTTTGAAACCAGAAAATCATGAAAATGTGAAAGTGACATGACGTAGCATGAAATGAAGGAAAGACCAAAAAGGGAAAGATAGCCTACAAAGATTATGGCAGAGTCATTGAACCTCTTTTATATCATATTGAGTAAGCATTGATGAGGCATTCCCCATTTGTTCATAAATCTACAAATTTGAATGGAAAAAACCATACCCATTAATTATTTACTCAAAATAACCAACACCCATCAATCAAAACAAAAAGTACACAAAACTTTCCATTAAAAATGACAAAAATTTGAAGAAATACATAATGTTAATAATTAATCTCACACAAATAATACCACCAATGATGCAGACTATTTAGTTCTGTCAAAAATATAAAAAAAATGTTAAATGCGTTAAATTCCTAATAAAATGCAGGAAATTAATAAAAAAAAAAGTAGTGAAATCCAAGAACACTAAACCCAAATTCAACAGCTTTAGTACACTACTATGTCAGTTCAAAGCAGTTGAATAATAATTCAGAACAGAACATTGGAACCAAGAAAAGATAAACCTGAAACTTGTGAGAGCTGATGTGGAGATAAATAGAGGTAGGAATTTATAAACAGTAATGATCTCTCAAAATCCTGTTTATAATGTGCTGGTTCTATAAAATTTGCTCCAGGAACTCCTACCAAAAATTTAAAACAATATTTTACAAAACAAACGTAAAGGAAAGTAGAATACTAACAACGCCATTCCCTTTCGAAGAACCATCAATAATGACTTTCCAAAAGGGTTGTAAAAATGGAAACAGACCAACTGAATTAAAACCCTAGGTAAAGAGATAGCGCAGATCTCAACGATGTCATCGTTAATAAATAAATCAAAACCCAAATATTTGATTTTGACTGACCTGGCTAAGTTTAGTTTGGAGTTGAGAGTTGTCTTCGTCGAAAGTGTGGTGGAGAGAGGCAAACTCCTTGCGCGCTTCGTCAGAGACTAGAAGCTTCGCTGACCCGGCTCATCGTAGTCGGTTTCTTATTCCCTCCCGTGTTCTTGTTTTCCAGATGGATAATGATTTGAGCTACGGAATGAGCGAGAGAAAGGCTTTTAGTGTTGTGTTCATTCTGGTTTGATAAACAGAGAAGGTATTGGGCATATTTCTAACAAACGAAGACGGAATAAAGAAGGCTCGAAGAAGGAAACAGAGAAGAACGAAGAAGGCTCGATTAGGGTTGGGGATTTCGGGATTTCAAGATTTAGGAATTTGGAGATTTCAGCTGATTTGCGGATTTCAGATGGGGATTTGGAAGAGTTTAGTTGATTTCGAACTAAGCTAGCTTAGTTAGCGAGTATGTTTTCGCTAACACTGTTTAGATGAGGTGTTTATGACAAAGTGAAAGAGTTATTAATGAAATGAAATAGATTAGTTTGATTTGAAAAAAAATGTTAAATTATATTTATATTTAGAATGATAAGAATGAAAATGAGTAGTTTGAAATTAATTTTATTTGTTTGTATTGAAATAGAATGAAATGTTAACTTAAAATTAGTAAAAATATTCTTATACATATAAATATAATTTTTTTTATTTTTTATTTATCAAATATTTAATATTAAAATAGAAATTTATTGTTATTATTTAAAATTATATTTTATTTTTATTCACAAAAAATATGAACAATTAATTTTTTATAATTTTAAATCAAGGGTAAATATATAATTTTAGTATCCAAAATTTTCAAATCCATGATTTTAATGGTTTGGAAGGGTTTGAGAGGGTTTACCAAACCCTTCCATTCCATTCCATTTCATTTCTTTTAATTCAAATATAAAATTTTTTCTAAATCAATTCAATTCATTCCATTATAAACACTTCATCTAAACATAGTGTAAATAAACTAATTTTTATAAACAAGAAAAGCGACCACAAAATTGTTGTCACTATATGATTCTAATCAAGGTAGCTACCACAATACAGTCGCAGCTATTTGTAACGAATCTAATTACAAATACCAACCACTTGTATGTGTTTGTTAAATTTAATGAAATTTATTATAAACAGCGATAACATTATATGATATGTGATTGCTATTTATAATAAATTTTATTGCATTTAGTGATCACATGCAGAGATCGCTATTTAGAGACCATAAATTATGACATCTAAATAATTGTTATATTTGGCACTATTTTGTGGAGTAAATATCTCAACCATATATTGGTGGTTACTAATTTAGTTATCATTGTGTAATCTTAAAGTAGTAGTTAATTCATTTGATTTTTTTCTTCTCATTTAGCGATCACTTAGTGATCACTATATGTAGTTACTATATATTTAGCCAATTTGTGGTCGCTATTTGATCACAAAATTATAGCTAATTTCATTGCAACTCCACTAGACTCAAAATGGTAGCAAATTGATTACTAAATAGTAGCTAAATAGTAACCATATTTATATGATAACTAAATGTGATATCTAAATCAATTTTTTTTTTATAATATAACTAGTTTTTGAATGGTTGATTTTAATACTGAATTAAACTAAACCACTAACTGATTCTCAATTTTATGAATCTACTTAGTTGGTTTGGTTTGATTCTAAAAAGGTTACTATATAAAATGAATAAAAAAAGAACTAAATTCATATAAAATTACATTTCAATCATATATTATAATTTAAATTAATTTATGAATAACATATAGTGTTCAATGATAACAAATCATTCATTGCAAGAAATTTTATGTATTATGATAAAAATTTGTGTGATAAAATTAATTTTATCTTAATATGTGATTTGATTATGATAAAAATTAAATTTGTCATAATAATTATAAAAAAATAACTAAATTTATAATACTTTTCTTTTATGTGTTAAATCATTTAAGAAATTATAGCATAAATTTTTTATTAAAATTTTTTTGTCATAATAAAAGAGCATATAAAATCAATTATGATATAAACTCTTTTTTTATAACATTTTATCACAATATATTGATGCCAAGTTTTTTGTACCTACTAAATTATATATAAAAAAATAATATTATCACAATAGTATTTTTACTACTATATTAAATTATTTAAAAATTATGATAAAATTATTTTATTATAATTAATAACTTTTGTTCTTACTAAATAACTTATTACAATAAATAATAAATTATAATTTAGGCACATAAAAAGATACAATAAAATTAAAAGTAAACTTATTGAAACATAAAACTATCACCATATTTTAAATAAAAATAAAATTGAAGTTGAAGTTTTTAGTTAAATAATCTAATCTTTTTTAAAAAATAAATTTATTTTTTTACTTTAATTAATTTACCTTATATTTAGTCATAAAATTTATCATTTTTTATATTGTCATCGAACTAATTGGATCATATTACGGATTGACTCATTAAAATTAATTTTAATATGATTTGTAAGATTGACTCAAAGTCAATCAGACTAAAAAATCTCTAGATTATTTTGAGTTCAAATTATGTCGAAGTTATCTGAGTTTGATTCAAAAATCGAATTCGAATTACATTTTCTGGAGCTGATGCCAGCTCTAAAAATGGTGTTGATGCCAGCTCTAAAAATGGTGTTATTATGAATTTTCAGCAAATTAAACGGAACAATTGGCTCTCTGAGCTAGAACGTGGCTTTACCGCTAACTGCACAATCACATCTTTATTTGTACAGTTCAAATTTCAGGACTTTAATGATACCTCAAGTATTTATAGAAAAATGATATTATCAATTGTATTTTAAGTGCTTAAGGTTAATGTCAGAAATACAATTGGGGACAAGTTTTTTTTTTCTTTTTTAAATTTTGCACTCCCCTCCTAACTTTTAACGTAATTACTTAATAATTAGATATAATATAATAATCATTCATGATTTAGGTGCCTAAATTTTTTTAAATTCCTAAATTGCCCTTAAGTTTTGAAACAATTTTGAAAAATAAGATATTTAACTTATATGATTTTATAGAAGTACAATATCTTTTTAATCTATTTGCATTATTTTCTTTATAGTGCAAGTTTAATTAGTTCCCATTTACATTGATATTTCAATTTACTTTATTAATTAAAAGAGAAATAATTCCATAACCAAATCCCCAATCTTGGCATCCAGGATTGAACCAGTTAGTTAGCAGTGAAGGAACTATAAAATTTTTTGGTGCAACTTTCTACAAGGTAAAAGAAGGGGAGAAAAAAAATTTCCTTCCCTTGAAATAGAAAAATGGAGATGAGAATAAAAATAAAATGGTGACTTTTCTTCATTAATGTATGAATCAGATCGGAAATACATATGATCATAACCATGTTGAATTGCAGTTTAACTAAATTTCCCATTTGCCTCTTTGTTCCATCATATAACTTAATTAAGAACAAAAGGAAAAAGGGCTCTTTTTGTTGGAACTCTACTACTAAATGAAAATTGTTCATTCCACATTGGATTTTTGTTTGGTGACATTTGATACTGGCTTTAATCCATGCTTCAAAGCTGCATTCCAGACCAGATCTATTCTGTCCACATCTATTGCTCCAACTTCATGATGACCCCAACCTTCTAAGAGGTGAACAACTCCTCCTGCATGGCATGCATGAACTACTCCTCTCTCCATTGTATACTGCAACCAGAACACCAATAACCATGTAACCATAAACCTCCACCAACATTCATTTATGAATCATTAATCATAAATAAATATGTTATGACAATGATGGTCTGACTCACCTCACAACTTCCTAGACCCTTAACATCATCTGGTAGTCGCATGGCCGCCAGATCTCCGTAAGTACAGTCTCTTCTAAACGATAGTATTGGTGGGACAACAAATTGATGGAAATGGGTTCCTTTTGGGGCCCAACTTTGCTCCCATGGTGTGATCCACTTCCCAACAATCCATGTCTAAGCGTCACCAATAAAAAAGACCATGAGAAATTCACAATATCATTCTAATTTGAAGTATTTGATCTCAGGCAGCTATTAGTTTAATGGTTTTGTTATTATATAAATATCATATTCCCTCAATTTGTGGTTAGATTATAATAAGTAGAGTAATCTGATTGATGAAATACCTTGCAATTCCGGGCTGCCTGGTACTTAGTGACTTGGACTAGGTAGCTTTGACAGTCCAAGGGAGCCTCCCTTTGAATTGTCTGGAATCTTTCATTTGATAGTGTCAGCATCTGGAGGGTTTCTCAAACTATATTAAAATCAACTGCTAACCATATATAACATTCAACCGTCACCTACTCATTAATTACTATATTATTATTGCGTTAATTGTCAGTATATGTTGTATGAACCCTTTACGGCTGGATGTGCTACATTGCATCTTAAAATCAATAACTGAATAGACCCATTAAATAGATTCTGGCCTTCCTGTGAAAAATGATAATGACTCCTAGAATGCTGCTTTGTATGGTTGTGCTCTAAGATCTTGCTATTTGATTTAGGTTGTAAATTTTCAAATATAATTGATCTCAAAAATAGTAATGATAACAATAAACCCAACAAAAATAATCTGGCCTAACCCTTTAAATAATTTGTAATACTGATTCGGGTGGTTGTCTTTCTTAATCCTTTCGTTAATGTGTGTGTTTTTAAGAATCATTAATGTGGTAGTTGATATCACATGGTAGTTGATATCACATCATTTTGAAAAGTTTATACTTTTATATATACACTTAATTAGCCAAAATATTATATTATCAAATTATACACATTGAAATAAGTCTTTTTGCTGAAAGTTGTTGCGGGCATAATAATGCACTACACAAAATCAATAAATAAATGTACTAAACAAAAAGAAGATTGAATTAGGATGATATAGAAGTAGGAATAACTTACGAGGACCCTCACTCTTCTTTTGCAAAGGTAGAGGGCAATGGCTCGTCCAAGTTTAGAAGTAGCTCCTGTTAGAAACACTTCTTCCACATCCTTGGGGATTTCATTTAGAATTACTGCAGCTGTTAAGGTATTCCCGTGGACCACTCGAACTCTAAGGTTTGGATGTTTGTTCACAAACAGTGTTCCACCACCATTCAGAGCTTCATTCTGCAAAATTGTGAGCAAAAAATAATTATTACTTGAATCGGTAGTGATGCACTAGAGAAAACCCAAGAACCCTATATATATATATATATATATATATATATATATAACTCAGCAGTCTAATATTTTATATATTGAAACATTGACTTAGATTTCTTACGCATGGTTCAGGAAATGAGTTTAGGCTATATTTCTCAAAATGATTATATTTGAAATTAAGGAAGAAGACAGAAATAGGAAATGCATAGAACTTAAACATATATATATGACAGTCATTCAATTTAGTTCACTTAACTGCTGCGACAGTAATTCAATTTAACTCACATGATGGTTCTGTTGTAGGTAAAATTAGATGGGCACATTGGGGCCCTTGATTGTGAACGACACTTAACACGTAAAGGTATCTGTGGAATTAACCATGAAGGTCTCTGAAAATCCAAAACGCGACAAAGGCAAATTATGTAATGTGTGCCTCCGAAACAAGCCTATAAACGAAACTGAAAGCAAAAACTCTTATCCAATTTCTAGTCTCATACTAAACCTTGAAACCTACTTAGTGCAACATACCAATTGATCAGCTTTACAACTCAGTCATATAGTAGTAATTATAGTTATATATCTTACAGCAGTGTGGTTAGGGTTCACGAATTCAACTGAAAAATGAAAAACTTGATTGATTTAATGACTGAACTGAACTATTAATTTTTAATATTTAATAATATTATCATAATAGTAACTTAAAATTTTTTTTAAGAAAAATCATTCAACTAAGATGAAATAAATAAAAACATTGTAAAAGCGAAATAAATTTAGAGTTTGGAAATTGAACCACTAGATTTGATTAAAAATTTTATTGAGCAACCAAAGTTCAGCAAATGTTATAAAGTTCTTCTTTTTATATTTGATTTGTTTTTATCTCAAAAGGAATAGAATTTAATCATGAATTACACAAATCAATCAAACAAATCTTTTATATGCAAAATGATGAATCGATCTATTATCATTATAAAATTCTTATTTAAACAAAAAATAATAAATGCTCTTATCAAAATAAAAAAATAATTATGAAAATAAAATGTTGACTACTTTTTTAAGTTTAAATAAATATATCATTATTTTTCTTATTTGCCGTTGATCTTTTAAATTTTTTTTCTTACTTTGCTAAGAATATTGAATTTTAAATAAATAAATAAATTTATTTTAAGAATGAAATTTTGTATTTTGATAGAAATTTCATAATAATAATAATATGCCGGTAAAACAATGTATCTAGAATGTACTTATGGGTCAACAGTCATTTGGATTTGGTTACATTTTGATACCTACTTAAAAATCTAGTGAAAATGTCCTTTTCCCATTCAGTAAACATCTACCGCATAAATGTTGTTAATAAGCAGCAGACTGGTTATTGGAACCAGTCCGTATATATATACATGATTGCTCTAATTAGCAGAAGTTTTTATGTTCCATACTTGTTACCAACAATTTTTTTATTGCAGTAAATTGTTCGAGCATGGCATAAATTCCCTACACCTAGCATCATCAGATATTATCTGAAAACTCAATTAAATGTACGTACTTTGCCGTTGTTATTATTATTATTATTTTGAAGACAAACTGCACAAATAAAAGCAGAAATATAATACTAGTAACAAAAAAAAAGAAAAATAATTAAATTAATGAGAAATATATTACCATATTATGTAGTATTAGTTACCTTGTTTAATGCAGCTAGGCTAATGACCTTCACTCCATCTCTATCAGCCCTTAGGATGGCTTCTTCTATGTGCTTATTAATGCCCTCTTGAGCAAATGGCAGGAAATACTGTTTAAAACAATAGGACAAATTAAACTACTACCAATTACGATAACTTTAGCAAAGTACTAACTATTTTAATTAACGCTTAATTGCATACATTTGATCTTTTTTTTTCCCCCTTTTCAATACTGACCTGAAAGCCGAATCTAGGCACAGCCCATGTCTCATGCAACCGGCCTCTTAGATTATAGAAGGATATCAGGAAGGTTTTAGCTCTAGCCCACATGATTAGCATCACCATGAAAGCCACTGGCCAGAAAAACAGCATGAAGAGCCTGATGGTGTAGGGCAACGAAGCCGCCGTCCGGGTGACGAATGGCGCATGCATTGAAGACGTAACATCCACCACATGAGCTAAGAAGACGAAATCGGGGACTCTTCCTTTTTTCTCTGCTATATTCGATAACAGTGGGAAAACATAGCAAAATACGTCAGGATTTGAATCATTTATGGCAATAATAATATGCATGTACGCAGCCTTGGCTTTGGAAAACTAGTTCAATGGCAGTTTCCTACGTTTATTGATGTCATTGAATTTCTACTACCTTACCTGCAAAAACTAATTAAATGAGTGGTGGAATGTTTAAGATTGAGATTTAGAAATGAAAATAAAATATAAAAATTGTTGCGGTCATGAGTACTGCTCAAACTGTACTGCACCCAAGATTGTTTGGTGAACAGTATGAAATTTATAGCAAGTTTGTAATTGAAACTGTCCCATAGCTAAGATTGAATTTGAATCATGTGATAGCAATTTACTCTGTGACCACCGCCGCCGCCACAACTACCTAATTTACTGACAATACTGTGGTAATAATGTTGTTTTCCGGAATTTTACCTGCATTGGAACTTATTGTCCTGTGCAATACCCAAGAATTGGTATTCAGTGTCTTCCATATTGCATCAAATACAGGCATAAAGAGGCAAAAGTTGGTGCCCATCTCTGCATGGTGTAAGCTGTGGTACCTATAATCATCCAAAAAACAATGTCAACTCAATATACATAGATAAAGCACATACCCAGCAGGAAATTTTTTCTTTTCTGATTTTATTCAACAATAACAAGTTCTAGGGTTGGTTTCAACATTTGAACATTGCAATAACTATCTCACCTACCATCCCATCTTTGCTCAGATCAAAACTTCAGCATTCTTACCGGTTAATAAATGATATAGTTGAACAAGGGGCCTCTCTACACATGGACAAAAGTTTGTTTATAGAGACATCAGGAAGTTTAAACCGTATAATATTTATAATACTCAAGATTCAATCCAATTATTTTATTTTCTACGTAGTTAGTCCTAAAATGTCCCACAATAATATATTATATATATGTAATCAGATTACATGATCAGATTCTAATCAAATCACTCTTATTATTTTATTTGTGATCATATTTGACCGTCTGACAATCCAACAATCATTAAGAATGATGATATATTAATTTCAAAAGCGAAAATCCCTGTTGGAGTGAAGGAGTTTATGAGAAAGGAGACAGAATTTTACTTACGATGGAGTATAAAGGAGATATCTAAGGAAGGGGAGAATCTCAAACAATCGATAAGGAATAATTTCTACATTGGAATGCCCCAAGCATCTGAGGAAATCAAATAACAACACATAGCCATAAATCATGATTTGTGAACCATATCCCATCATATAAGACCCAATTATTGGAATTCCAGTAATTGTGGTTAGTTTAAGATGCTCCAAAAAAGTTGCAGTTGCACCTGTACAGAAATAAATCAATGAAATAAGATATGAAGTGGATGTATAAACTTTAATTAATTAATATTCACATGGTTATATTGCTTGCTTTACCTGTATAGGGATGAAGTACAGGAGAAGAATGGTGAATTTTATGGTAATGGGTAAAAAGAAAACATCCATGGAAGTATCTGTGTATCCAATAGTACAAAGGCTCTGAAATTCCCACATGAAGTAATAAAATAGACATGAACCCTTTTGTGTTCCATAAAGGAACAAGTTCCAGGAAAGGTGGGAAAATATAGCATGCCATGGACGCTGTAATAGCTTGAAGAAGAATAAAATTATCCCTGCAAAAGCAAACGAGACAACCCATCTTTTTAATTATATAAACAAATTAATTGAATAAGTTTGATTCAAGAAAATTAAGCTTGATTAGTTAATTACCAATCCCACTCTTTGTCAATCTGATCGAAATCGTAGCCTTGTTGATTAATCCGGCGTTTACTGGTGAGGAAAAGCATGTTTACGAAAGAGTTGTAGCAAAAATGAATAAGCCCTCGAAGAGCGGAAATGATAAGAATATGGAGGCACCAATCGATCTTGAAGCTACCCTCATGGTGAATCAGTGAATACATGACTTTTGCTAACAGAGGTCCATACAGCAGATACTTCATAGAAAAAACATGACACATGAATCAAAATCACCAATAAAAGAGAAAAATCACACATTTTAATACTAAAAACAAAATCATATCATATGTACCTTGTAGACACCAAAATTCTCCCATGGCCAACCTACCAAAGAAGTAGCCATCACTACCTTCTCTATGAGATAACACTCGGATCGTTATTTCTATGGCTTTTTGCTTCTTGGGTTGTTAATTAATATCTCTACCCTCGTCTGCTACTTTAAGTTTTGTTTCTCTAGCGAAAAAACAAGGGAATGAAGTAATTTCAACGCTAAAGATAGCAAGCTAGACTTGAAAAGAATCTAAGGAACAAAAGTAGGAAGCTCAAAATAGGAAAACGAGACTTAGAGAGAAACTAAAGAACGTAAAAGGGAGAATGGAGAAGAGATTGTCTTTGTTTTGTCTCACTACGTTTCTGTTAAAGATTCCACTAAAAACAGACCCCATGATACTTATATAGGTAAATAAAAAGGGTTTAAATAAATTTTTCAAAAAAATTGGAGCTTGTGGTTCCAAGTATAGATATAGTTGAGATTTCATAAATCAATCCTTATCTTATAACTATATTTTGATATATGTCAAAAAAAATGACACTGTCGACTAGGAGACCAAGAATCAGCACATTTAGGGGGGCTTAAACGTGTTCTCATCTGGCTGCCTTCCAAACTCGTTTGTAACGTGGCAAAGGGCACAGCTGTAATGATGGCCAAATTCAGTCTAGAAATTAATGACTCGTATGGTTGGGAGATGGTCGCAGTTAGGCCAATTTAGTAAATGTACCCGATACGTCTTGTGGTAGGCTACGGTCATTATCATAAAAAAAAAACCCATAACTGTGAATCCAATCCATTTATATGTGCATCAATCCCCATTATTACTTGAGTTTTGAAGAATGGGTATATATATATATATATATATATATATATATATATATATCGCCAAAGACAAGTATGTTTCTGGGGGGAAAGCCAAAGGTGTGATTTGTTTCAGCCAAATAATGTGAATAAGTATCATTTGATTTGGATAGATATCTCTTCATTTATTTTTTTTAGTTAATTTAGATTTTAATTAACTTAGATTAAAATTTGTGATTTTATAATGTTGAAAACGACTCTATCACATATAGATTAAAATTTATTAATGTTATGACTTTCGTATTAATAAGATCAGATGCATTGAAAATTGCTGATTTAAATCAGACATGGTTGTGTCCTGGATTTTTAATATCATGACACTTGGTGATTGGTTTGTGGGTTTAAGCAAAAGCCGTATAAGAGAATTGAAAATGTTAGTTAATAGTTTTGGAGCCAACCAGAATTTCCTCAACCGATTATTAATGAATCAAAAAGGGATCACGGTGAAGAAGAAGATGATGATGAATCGTGTTGTATGTCTTGAAGTGGCATTTTTTATTTAATTTGAAATTTAAATTTAAATTTATTCAAAAAATTGATATAAATTCAACTCGAGTTGAACCTGAAATGATTTTAAAAAAAAAAAAAGGTTAAATCTGATTCTATCCTAACCCAATTTGCAACTTAAACTAACTCAATTTGGATTAGATTCACAGGGTGATCCGGATGATTCATTTATATTATTAAGATGTTTAAAATTTAATTAGAATTAAAAATATTTTTTATTTTCCAGATGAACTTACATTTTTATTAAATATAGTAATTTGTTTTAAAAGTTATATTTAATTTTTTAAATATTTAAAAAACAATAAATTTAATGAAGTTTAAATTTAGGTAAAATTTAGCTTAAAAATAAATTTTAAATAAATTATGAGAAAATATCGTATAAATAATAAAAATTTAAATAAATATTTTGTAAATATATTTTAAAAATGAATAAAAAATGATCTTATCCGACTTGAAAGATTATTTTTAAAGATCAGAATTTTTTTTATATATATATAAACTTGTTAAGTAACTTAATTTGTCCAATATCCAAATAATTTAAAAATAATATGACTAAAAAATAATTCAATCTGACATATTTACCACTCTATTGCGTCCTTAATCCTTCCTCTTGTGAATTTGTTAGAGAAGTTGTTTTGACTTAGTCATAGTCTTAATTAAGCTGCGAACAAAATGTGAAAATTATTTATTAGGAACTTCTTAACAATAAGAAAAAATTGTCTTTATTGTTTACTAAGGCAATAGATAGAAACCTTGCTGTTTTAAGGCAGAACCCCTAACCGCCCGACTTCTCTGTCTCTCTCTCTTCACCCGTAAGCACAAAACATGAAAGAAAACAACCTTAATAAACACTTTACAGTTGTTCTAAATTACGAAATTACTTGATTTTGCTGCTGTTGACAGTACTGTAGCAATTCTTAATATGTTTTGTAATGTACTTAATTAATATAAGATATTATTTTGTTTTCTTTCTTTCTTTTTTATTTGAATATGTAATTTTTATTTTCATATCCACTTTTTAATATTAATATGAATAATTATATTAATAAGATTTGAATTTTAAAATTTATTCTTTTATTGTTAAAATATAAAGAAAATTGTTGGAAATTTTGAGCGAAGAATATTAGGATTTGTGAAAGGAGTACCTAAGCTTTTTTATTTCACTGTATTGTAAAATTATCACAAAATTGTTTTCATTATTTTATTTTACTTTATTTAATTTATTATGCGGTCTCCATTTATATATCACATTATATGGTAGCTAAATCTTTTTCTTTTCATCACTAAATTTTGACCATAAAAGACTAGAGGGACCATTTAGAAACTAAATAGAGATCACGTAATATGGTCGCTATTTAGAAACCCCATTATTTGGTGCTAAATTTTCTCCCTATGATTGCTAAATGTTAATAAGAGATCACAATGAACCCATTTAGAGACTAAATAGAGATCACGTAATGTGATCCTATTTAGATATCACATTATGCGGTCACTAAATCTTCTCCTCATCATTGCTAAATTTTGACCATAAGAGACTAAGGGGATCATTTAGAGGCCAAGGGGATCACTTAAAGACCAAATAGAAATCATGTAATCTGATCACTATTTAGAAACCACGTTATGTAGTGCTAAATCTTTTTCTAGTGATTGTTAAATGTTTATCATAATAAGAGATCACGAAGGATCCATTTGGAGACTAAATAGAGATCGCGTAATGCGATCACTATTTAGAAATCACATTCTATGGTCTCTATTTGATCTCTATTTAGAGACCAAATAATGTGATCTGTTAATTTAGAGACATCATTTGTGGTCTCTATATGTGATTGCTTTTTAGAAACCACATATTTATGCTCTAAGTGGTCACTATGTAGTTAGGAGTGTAAATGAATCGAGACAGCTCATAAACTACTTGAGATCGACTTGAGATTAATCGAGCCAAGCTCGAGCTCGAGTTACTTGAATAATCGAGCGAGCCGAATTCAAGTATCAAAATACTCGACTCGAAAGGCTCCTGAATCTAATCGAGCTTAGGCATATTTATAATATTATTAATCAAGTTTAATCAATCAATGCTCAATCGAGTTTATTTGAACCCAAAATTTTAATTTATAGGATTTATAAAAAAATTATATAAATAAACAAGTTTAATTAAGTCAAGTTCGAGTATTCGAGTACTTAACCGAAATCGAGTTCAAGCTCACTCGAGCTTAAAAATTGAAGCTTGATCTAGCTTGAGCTCGAACTTTAAGTTTTTAAGTTGAGCTCGAACTCGAGTTTGACAGGGTTTGACTCTACTCGACTTGATTACACCCTTTTATGTAGCTATCATATTAGAGATTACTTTTTTGTGGTAGCAAAGTAACTAAATAATTATTGATGTGATTATTATTATTATTATTATTATTATTATTATTATTATTATTATTATTATTATGCATCCAAAATAAATTAAGAAATGCACACACCAAAATATAACTATAATTCAATAAAATATAATAACGTGCAATACTAATGTTATAAAATCAAAGTACTAAAAATAAGAAATATTCAAAACCTAAAGTTCTAAAGTTAAGTCATTGTATAAAAAATAGATACATATAAGAAATATTAAAAGACCTGAGACTAACGAGGTGGCAAATCTTATTCAGAGGCATCATCAGGAAGTGGATCAGCTAGGCTTAAGACATACTCACGTGTGCTATGGAACATCTCTTGCACTAACTGGCATACCAAATCCTCTATCATGGAGCACACTTACTCCTTGATAGTGGACTGTAGCAATTGAAACTTAAATCTTTCTTAGGTAACTACTGCGCTAAATGGAAAGTAGTCTCTTTAAGATCTTTGAGGCATTGTTGATCTATTGCATTGGTGGAGTTTGAGGCATAAGAGAAAACATTAGTTGTCTTATTCTTCCTCGTCCCGTACGTATTGGTGTTCGAGGATTCTTCAACTACTTGTAGGAAGAGTTGATCCTTATCCGTTTGGGAGAGTTGAATCAAATTCACAACTTTGTCATGGGACGCCTTAGCATGAGATTGTCAAAACGTACCTACAACAAAATATATATTGTCAATTAATGCATTGTTTATTACTACTTTAAACATATATTAAGCATTTACCATTAATTGTCGGGTGTGTGAATCGATATAGTCCCTCGATCCATTTACGGTTATCCCCATATGTGTTTTATTAAACACATGTACCTTGCTTAGGGGTACACCTTTCTTCAGCTCTTGAAAAAAATTATAAATTTAAATTATGTGATCAGTAAATTATAGTGAAACAATAACATAAATTTTCTTACAGTCCTTCTAGTATGTTCATCCAAAGAGATAAAGTCACAAGTGTGTCATGTCATATCAGAATTATGACCTCTTATTTCACTCTAGCGATTGCTAGATTGACGCTTCGACACAGCTGAAAGGCATTTTTAGCCCATTTCTATTGTTATCTGGTCCAGACTACCTCAGGTAAAAATCTTGGTTGATCCTTGAGCCTCCATTTGTATAACATGTCTATATATCTCCTAGCAACCAACTGCTCGCATGTTAGCCTAACCATATCATGGATAACATTGTCTCACACAAAATATTTGTATAAGAAATATACATAAATAAAGTTAATATAAACAAATAAAAAAAATTTAGTAGTGTATCCCTTAAATTAGGCACTATCCAAATCTCAAAGTTGAGAATATATTCTTGTAAATATCAAATCACTTTCCAAAATATTTCATAACTCAGCCACACACTTTTCAAAGTATATATAGTTAATATAATCATAATATTATTCATCATATTACATTTTACAATCATTTTCATCTATTAATGCGTTACCTGAAATTCACCCTAATATAAATCTCAAACTTTTTGCAGTACTGCCTTCCATTTATATCTATCTTCATCTACTCCCTCCTTAAAAATATGGGATATAGGGTGGTCATTTTATGTGATGCAACAAATCTATAATTATCAAAAGCAATAATATTTTATTTAATGAACTTAATGAAATTAAAGTAAATTTCATAAAATTTGACTTATCAACCATTATGTACTCGTAGTTGCTTATGACCACAATTATAACAATTGCCTACGATCGAACCTAAAGCAAGTGTCCCAAAAGTAGATGGTTGTGAACAAGAAGGATCTTGGTATAGAGGTAGGACTAACACAGACGAAGGAGATACAATTGGAGATAGTAGTGATGGTGCTCTTAATGGAGATGGTGTTTATAGAGGTGATGTGTATGTTGGAGCTGCTCTGGTGGCAAGAGCCATGGAATATGATGGAGATGCAATACCATATACAAATTCAAAGTCAATATCATGTTGCCCCTTGCTCGTGCCTCGTCCACTATTCCCTCCTATAACTCCATCTACACGAGAGCGCATCTTGTAGAATAAAATAAATGCAACAATCATGCGACAACGATAAATATGTCATGATATGTAAACTGCAAAGTTATAGAATTATAACCATTATTAAAAATCATAAAAGATAAACAAGATTAGAGTATATATTTCTAAAAATATTTTACCTCTACTCTCTATTAGTGTCATTCATAGCATATGTATGTAAGTCTTCCTCTAATTCAAATGAAGTTTATGATAATAGTTTGGGTCTGAAGAAATATCATCATCAACAATCTTAATTAGATCACTTATTGGATCATTTAATGTCATGACTTGATCGTCTTATGTTATCTCAATAGCACAAACATCGAGAGACTCCTCTTGCAATGGGGGAGGTTCTTGTGGAAGTATACATTTGGATGTGCTTTTTATGATATCAACAATTCCTCTAGGCTTGGCTTTTGAAACTAACTACCAATCGCTTTTGTCTTATTGCATGCTTGGGTAGGAGTAATAATACACCTAAGATGCTTAAGTCATGAAAACAAATGGTTCATATTTGTTGAATCATTATCTATAATTTATCTCAATAATATTATATTGTTTATGAACCTTTATACCCAAATTAGGTATTGGTTCAAACCATTCACACTTAAAAAGAATTGTTCGCTTAATTAGCCAATTAAAATATTTGAGTTAGACAACTTCAATTAACTGACCATAGAGCTCATTCTCAAATACACTATAGATTTGGCCTTTGATGCATACCCCACTATTCATCGAACGTCGCATCAAGTCATGTCCTACTGTGTGAAACTTATAACCATTCATAAAGTACCTAATGTATATTGTAATAATAGTAAAAAGCGTTTTTATAAGATTCTTAAGGAAATTGTTGCAATATTACTTATTGGATCATGCGTTTGAAATAATAAAGACTTATAAGATGGAGAAATGAACTTATTGAGTTAATAGGTTGAGTATAAGAAGACTCACATATGCATAAAACCTTTTAGCGAAGTCTCTTTCAAATTTTGCATCCATTTCCTCATCAATAATGCGTGGATTATGTTTTTGCAATATATCAATATAAAGCCTATCAGATATGTAGTTAGTTAACGTGTTTTTTCTATATTAGTATTTTGCCCATAAATTAGTAATTAAAAACTAACCTCACAAAAGGCTCAACTTCTTCATAATTAAACAAGATGTATAACTAAGCAACCTTGTGTTCTTTTGCTATCATACATCATGTTCTTGAATGTCCAAATGATCTGCCACTATATTTAAACATTGATAGTTTTGCCTTGTCATATGGTTGATCATCTTCGCCTTCATAATTGCGGGGCATTGTTCTTGCTTTTGTTTGCACATGATCCTCAAAGTAGTACGAACAAAATGTTGATGCTTCCTCAACTAAATAAACATTGCATATTGAGATTTCCACTTATGTCTTATTTTTGACATTATTATTTAAACTTTTAAAGATACCTATAACATGAAAGTCATCATATCAATAGCATAGAAAATATCAACATATTAGTGTGATTGAAGTAAATAGTTATACTAACCTCTCAAATGGATACATCCACTGAAACTATATGGAACCAGCAATATGAGCCTCATATGGTAAGTGAACAGGAAGATGTTTCATTGAATCAAAGAAATTCAAAGGAAAAAATCTCTCAAGCTTGCATAGGATAATTGGGATAATATGCTTCAATTTTAGTCATATCTTTAAAGTTTTAAAAAAATATACTCAACTCAATTAGAGCCTTCCACATATTATCGGGTAATAGTTCACAAAAAATAACTAGCATTAACCTTTATACGAAGATATGACATTTATGGTTTTTCATGCCAAACAACCTCAACTTATGCATATCAATACATCTTTCCATGTTTAACACATATCTATCAATGAATTTTAAATTTTTAAGCCATTTAAATAAACTAATTTAGCATTCTTGCCAGGTGTATAGTAAGCTTTAGGGTATTTACTAGTTAATGAAGACTTTTCAAGCTTCGGCCTCTAATAATATTTATTTAGTTCTTGCCTAGACTTTGTAGTGTCATTTGTTTTGCCAAGTATATTCAACATTGTGTCAAAGATATTGTCGAAGAAGTTTTTCTCTATGTGCATGACATTCAAGTTGTGCGAATTAGATTGAAGGTCCAATAAGGAAAATCCCAAAAAAATGCTTTTTCTTCCAACCCATGATTTACTAAGCAAACTATTTGTTTTATTAGCATCAACATCTATTACCCTTTTTAGTTTGATTTCATCAATCATATTTAATATTTCTTCACCCGATCAAATAGGTAATGTAACTTTCATCACAATTCGATTTTTTTCAATTCATAACTATTCCTTTTGAAAGGATGATCAATATCCAAAATTTTTTTACTATTATTAAATCATGAATGGTTACCACTCTTAATAAGGTTAAATGCATTTGAGTCCTTCATGCAATAAGGATAAGCCAAACATCCCATTGTGGAGAAACCAAACAACATTACACATGTAGGGAAGTTGCTAATTATCCACATTGATGCCACTTGCAATAAGAGATTTTGATTGTTAGATATGTCAAATGCCTCTACCATAGAATCTCACTATCACTTTAAATCACTAATATATGACTGTAAAAACACATATATCCTACCCTTAGGATTCTGATGTCTTGGAATAAGGATAGTTAACAACATTAATGTCTTTTTCATAAACAACCAAGGGAGTAGCTTATGCACTATCAGTATCATTAGCCAACAAGAGTACTATTGCCTGAACTAGACAAATGATTGGAATTCATTAGTATATAGGCCAAGACAAACATTTCTAATTTTGAAAGCAAAATCTAAGTGAACATTATTGAAATGCTTCCAAGTAATTGAATATGATGGGTGATACATTGCATTTTCATTGACTTCATGCTCTAATGCATTGCATCGTCATCGACTTTATGCTCTGTATGTCACCTCATTTCTTTAACACTTACTTTAAAAGCGTATAATCTAAGAAGTTGTGGCATCAATAAAAAGTAATACATCTTTTGAAAGGTACATCTATTTTTTTGCCATTGATGGTTATCAGTGGCACAACCGTTGATGGCCACAAATCTTGCATACAATCAAGTTGACATCTTCCCCTAATAAATCATGCAACCATTTGGAGAACAATGCATCTTCTCTATTGGTAAACCCAACCCATGTACCAGATATTTTATAGATTAAAAGTTTTTTGTGACAAGATTACTTTCCAGCATAACCTTTTTGATAAGTTAAGAAAATGCATTGAAAACATGCTCTAAAAAATGGTGTTCAATCTTGAGATTCAACATTCTAAACATAAGGGATAATTGTGAATGATCTCACACTCGAGCCATAGCAGATTATTTGCAGCTTTGAGCATGTCATAAAATTTTTGAGCGTCAACAATAAGAACCTTTTTGAGTGAAGAACTAATAGTATTCATTACCATTGTATGATAATCATTGTCAACTATAACTACAAGTTCTTTAAATCCACATATAGTCTAACTTTCAACCTTCATTGCCTCTATTTTTCCATGCTTTATCTATACGTTATATTCAGTTTTGAAGTCATATTGCAGCAGATGATACTTCACCTTCTGCACATTTAAGTATTGTCAATTCTAAAACTTATTATGTGGGTATGGACACTTTATTTTTTACTTATCCATTCATTTCGAATGATAATATGTAAACTTAATGAACTCTTCAATGTCATTCACAAACTTCGGATTTATAAGGCCATTTTTTAGCCTAACTATTTGGTGCATAATTTCATATATTTTATAGTTTAATTCTTTTTAAAAGTTATAGTTCTTAATTGAACTTAACCTATAAAAGGATTTTATGAAAGATATTTGTGTTTTGTAGGGTTAAAAGGAAGAAAAGTAGCCAAAAAGCAAGAGAAGACAATCTAAGGTTTAGTTTTAAGAAGTACTAAGTATTTTAGCTATAGTTCCCTCTGTATAACTCCAAATAAGGTGATTTAAAAGGTATTAGAAAGCAAACAAATAGAGCTACGACTATTATGTTTTGTGATTGAACTAATTCGATCATCTTCATGGGTTACAATCCAGCACAGTCGTGTTGCACAATTATGCGCCCAAGAATAAAGTTGGGTAGAATTTCTCCATATCACACAGCTTTGAAGCATGATCGTGCACCTTTAAGACATGCCCATGCATCCTCTAGAGTAAAAACATTTTAAAAACACATGGCCATGCACTCTAAAAGCATAGTTATGTGCCCTAGAAAGCCAAAAATGCAATTTCTAAAGTCTCTTCAATCTTTTCTTTTTCTAATTATCCAAGCATCCTACTTCGTAAACACCTTAAAAGCATTATAAAAGGAGGCAAAATCTCATAAATTAAGGCACCAAGAAGGCATCAATAAACAAGTAATAACTGCAAAATCTCATAAATTAGGGCACTAAGAAGGAATCAATAAACAAGTAATAACTATCCAATAAACTAAGAAATCAATCAAACAAGGGTTAAGGAGGAAAAAAGAATAAGAGGAATCATTCAAGAGCTTAAAGAATTGAAGATTACGACTTTGAATATCATTAGTTTGATTGTTTCTTCTTCTCTTTCTTTTATTATGACCTAATTTTCTCTATGTTGACATTATATATAGATCTTGTTTAACTCTTTTGGTATTTTAATACAAATTCTTTTTAGTTTTTATTCATCATTATGTTAGTAATCATTGTATGCTTATTGTTATTAATTAAAAAGCCCTTAATCATATTGAGTTTTATGAACCAACAATCAAGAGAAACTTTTCATGAAATAGAATGATTCCATTAATATATTATATGTTGAGTATCCTTAATAGTTTCTTGCTATTATTGATATCTTGTATAATTTGACAATAACATGATGCTTAACTATTGTGTTGAGAGACCTTATTTTAACATTTTCTTGTACGTTAATTAATATTCAAGAGAGATTAATTAATCATTTAAATGATCTGATAGTAACACTAGATGAATGGATCAATTGAATAAAAGATTAAAAGCCATAAATAGTTAACAAGTGAAGTTAAACACGTAGCTAACTTCTTCTATTGATTTTTTTTTTTCCTTTGCAAATACTTTGTTCATAGTTTACATAGTTATAATTCTAGTCTAAATTCATAGTTTACATAGTTATAATTCTAGTCTAAATCCTATTTCAATTAAAATTTTCAGATAATATAAGGAACTAGAAGCTTAGTATTACACGATCCTCATGGGAATGACATCCATACTCCTGTAAACTTTATTGCTTGATGACCTGTGCACTTACAGTTTAAAAGGATATTTATATAACACTAACCTATCACATTAAGTTTTTGGCATTATTGCCAGGGATCAATTGTATTAGTACTAAATAATTATTTATATATTAATATAGAATTTTCTTTTTATTTTTGTATGGCTTGTGTTTCTTATTTTTTTATTTCTTATACATAAATAGAACTTTATGACATGGATGCACTCAAGGCATTACAAGCTTAGGTTTCAATCCTCACTAAGCAAATAAATTTTGACTTATAATGCGATTTTTTCTTCTTTTTCATAGGTGGTATGCAAATTATGTGAGGAGATTGGCTATACAAGTATAACATACCAAATTGGGAATCCGTTTGCACAAGGACAAGTTTTATAGGAAATTTCAATCACCAATCTAACAATCATTACAATAATACTTACAACATTTGTTGGTAAAATTACTTTAATTTTTCTTAGTTTAATAATAATTATTTGAATCCTAATCTTCAAGATCTCCTTACTTTTCATCAATCACTAATCTACCAACCTCAAAAGGAAGAGTCTTCTAACCTAAAAAACCTATAACAGAAATTCATCATCAAAACTAATGCTAGGTTAACACAACAAGATGTGATGAAAAGAAGATTAGATATAAAGCTAGAGAACTATTCTTCCTCTTTCCATAATTTAGAGATTCAAATGGGCCAAAAAAATAATGCTTTAAACTCTATATGTTTTGATATCCTACTTAGCACTTCTAAGCCTAATTTTATGGAGCAAGTCAAGGGAATTATATCAAGGAGCAACAAAGAGATTGATTTAAGATTGAAAGAGGAAAGGTTGGAAGGAACAAAGAAGACAAGGATAAAAAACTAATCAAGGAAGACAACCTAAAGAAGGAAGTCAATCCTTATGTGCCTCCTAAGCATTATGTGCCACTTATACCTTTTCCTTCAAGAATAAAGAAGAATAAGGAGAATAAAGAGCTCATCGAGAAAGGAAAGCCACCCGTAGAGGAGAAGAGATGCTTGAGCATTAATGAAAAAGAAGAGCATGAACATGAAGTTTGTCTTTTGCATGAAGAGAATAAAAATGACGTTTGTCATAAAAAAATGAGGGAGCTTTAAGCTTGAAAAATCTAAACCAGTAAGAGATGAAAAGGGTTTTATTATAGAGGAATGCATGGTAAGTAATCCTTTTCCTTTTGAAATTCACGATACTATATCTTTGTTCTTCCTTATTGATGCATTGGACTATGATGAGGCAACAAAAACACTTCCTTATCTTTTGATTCTTATCAATTAGAACTAGACCAATTACATTCTCATTATATTCATACATATTTTGCAGAGCAAAATATCTCATATGTTCTAATCTTTGATGACATAAACCAAGAACAAGAAAAGAGGTTGAAAAAAAGAAAGAAAGAAGTATTTAGACTGGTCATGATTGATTTAAGGGATTTTAGTCCAATAAACTGCATGCATCCAATATTAATGAAGGACGATCAAAAACCTAATGTAAAACTTAAGTGACCCAGCTTTAATGGTCAAGCTAAAGACCTTAACTTAACATATTATTTATGTTGTGTGCTTATGCTTATGTTATTTGTGTTTTATTCTTGAACTATAGCCTTCTAATAAAGCTCCTAGCTTTTGTTTGTATGATTATCATAATTATAGATTTTGTTTCTTCTTACCTTCATTAAAGTAATCCTTCTATACCCTTTTTCTCTCTTTTGCATTCATTGCATCATTAGAGACAATGATAAATTTAAGTTTGAGGAAATTAGGAGAATTGGGGGAATTTCATGGAATAAATTTATTTTTACATGCATTTTTCCTTTGAATGATAAAGTTAATAATTTAAATGATGAAGGAATGGTTTCTCAAGGTCTAAGGTGAAAATTCAATAAAGAATTTGATAACCACTTATGTAAATCAATGGAGTGAAATTTGCTTATGACAATAATTTGATCTTAGTTAATGTGTTTGATAAATAGCTAAGTCATATAATAGAACAATTTGAGCACACCTTGGTGAGATATGGATTTTAAAATTGAAATTGATAATTATACATGACTTAGGTGAATAGACACTTTTACACACATTAGAACTTGCTAAAACATTTTTTGAGGCAAAATCATAGACTTAGCAATCCTAAGGAGATTATGAGGCATTCTTTGGCCTTTCATTTAGATAAGCATTATCCATTGTCACCCCTTTTGAGCTTTATATATATACTCACTTGTAAGTATAATTAGCCTTTTCTTTCTTTAACCTATACCCCTCATTATAACTATATAGTCTAAATGATTTTTTACCTTCCCTATCAAAAAGAATGAGTTAGAATATGGTTCTATGATGGTGTAAGTTGTTACTTATGTGCATAATTATTAAAGTTGCAAAAAAGGCATGCTATTGGAAAAAAATATAAGCATAAAGTTTAATTCAAGTTTTAGGGTGGCAAGTATAAAAAAATAAAGAGAAAAAGAAATAAAAAAAATAAAAAGTTGTAATAAATATTGGTAGCAACCAAGAACAAGTATGCATATGTATGGATGTATTTTTTAAAGTAATATAAGGAATAAACATGATAGATGCACTATTTGTTTCAATTGTAATTTACATTATTATTACGACTCATGTTTTAATAATACTCTCTTATTTTTTGGCTTGACCACTTTTTGATAACCTTATCCCTAGTCTTACGTTGTAAGTTTTAAAGACCTTATGATCTTTAGGTTGCTAAGATCTATATTAGTGGAGAAATGTGGTATAGTCTTGCCTATGATCATATCTGACTTTTAAAAAGTTGAAGTAGAATCTTATTTACGCTATGTGTGATTATAATTTGAAATTTTGAATGAAATATATTGCCAAGACACACACACACACACATTCACTTTATTATATTAATTAATTGTAAATAAAACATGTTAGTTAGGAACTTATTGTTGTTTTAAGTATATTTACTTAATCAATCAAAATTTTGATTATCGTTGAGATAAACCTTTCCTAAAGGCCTTGGAACATGTTACTAATCATTTGAATTGATGGATTTTACTTAAATTAGACTAGTTCTTTGTTTGAGGATAAGTAAAAATTTAAGTTTGAAGAAATTTATTTGATGCATAATTTCATATATTTTATAATTTAATTCCCTTAAAATGTTAGAGTTCTTAATTAAATTTAACATATAAAAGGATTTTATGAAAGATATTTGTATTTTTTTCAGGTTGAAAGGAGAAAAGTGACCAAAAAGTAAGAAAAAACAGTCTAAAGTTTAGTTTTGAGCACTATTCAATATTTTGGACATAACTCCCTCTACAAAACTCCAATGAAGTGATTCAAAAGGAATTAGAAAGATAACACATAGGGCTACAACTTTTATGTTTTGTGCTTGAGCTAATTAGGTTATCTTCAAGGCCAAAAATGGGTTGCGAGTGTGCATAACTATGCAACATGGCCATATGCTAAGAATCAAGTAAGGCAGAATTTCTCTAGATCACACCGCCTTGAAGCATGGTAGTGCACCTCCACCACAGGACTATACACCTTTAAGATACGCCCATGAACCCTCTAAAACAAATGAAATCACAAAAACACATCACCATGCACCCTAGAAGCATGGTCGTGCACCCTTAAAAAGCCAAAAATGCAATTTTTAATACCTCTCTAATCTTTTCCTTCTCCAATTGCCCAAGCATCCTATTTAGTAAACACCTCAAAAGCATTATAAAAGGAGGTATAAATTAAGGCATCAACAAAGCATCTATAATTAAGGAAAAACCATCCAATAAGCTAAGAAATCAATCGAGTAAGGGTTAAAGAGAAAAAAGGAATAAAAGGGTGATCGTTTAAGAGCTTAAAGAATTGAAGATTATGACTTTAAATATCATTAGTTTGATTGTTTTTCTTCTTCTTCTTTCATTATGAGCTAATTTTCTTCATGTTAGGGTTATAAATGGATCTTATTTAACTTTTTTGGTTTTTCAATACAAGTTCTTTTGATTTTTATTCATCATTGTGTTAGTAATCATTGTGTGCTTATTATTATTAATTAAAGGGCCCTTAATCATATTATATTTTGTAAATCAACTATCGAGAGATGTTTTTCATGAAATAGATCTTTAATGATTCTTTAATCTATTATGCGTTGAATGACCTCAATAATTTATTGTTATCATTAGGATCTTGCATTATTTAATGATAACATGATGCTTAACAATTGTGTTGAGAGACCTTTCATTTAGCATATTCTTGTATGTTAATTGATACTCAAGGGAGATTAATTAATAAGTGGTATGACAGTAATACTAGATGAATGAATCAATTGAATGAAAGATTAAAAGTCATTAATAGTTAACAAGTGAAATTGAACCCCTAGCTAACTTCTTCTATTAATTTGTTTTTTTTTTTTTTTTGCAAATACTTTGTTCATCGTTTACATTGCTATAATTCTATTTTAACTTTATTTCAATTAAGATTTCTAAATAGTATAAGGAATAAAATGCTTGGTACTTATCACGCAATCCTCATGGGAACAATATATATTCATACTCTTGTACACTTTATTACTTGGCGACATGTGCATTTATAGTTCAAAGGGTCATTAATATAGAACTAACCCGTCACATCACTAGCATACATCAAGAGATGATCTTTCTTCATCGTTGGAGGTTGCGATGAATTGCCAACATAGTACAATAACCATTAGAATTATAATAAATATAGGTATTAAAGTTAGACAAATCTAGTTAATAAGGGTGTTTATTATTAAGATTAAACATAAATCCAACATCCTTAAACAAAATGAGTGGGCAAAAATATAATAACCATTTTAGAAAAGTTATTACTCTCTAAAATCTCTCAATTTTTGAAAATTTATTATGGACAATGAGATGAACTTATTGAATAAGTGATAGACTTTGTTTAGTGCAAATGTTAGTTATGTAGTAACAAGCTAGGGTACCATAAGACCATTTTTCAAATCATCGTCAATTTTAGCTCAACTTAATCACTACATCCAATTTGGATTGTTACATTCTTGAATGGACAAGTGTATATCTTTTATTATCATTTACATTATATTTTGGGTTCTTATAATTTAATTACTACAAAATGGAGATTGGTTTCTTTTTTTTTTTTTGTTTTGCCATTATTTTAAAGAAAATTTTGATTTATTAATTTTGATTAAATATAATTAATGGCTTAGGAATCATAATTTATTGATAATAATTTAAAATTATTAAAACTTGAAATAAATTTTAAAATTTTTATATTCAAAACTTAATTACAATTGAATTTATAATTTAAATAAAGATTTACTTTCATTGTATTTCAACAACTTAATAAATAGAATATGCTTATTAGTTTTCATTTTAATTAATTAAGAATGACATATCAATTAATGACAATTTGACCTTAACTCTTTTAAATGATCATAAAATGATACATTATGTCCAACTTTATTGCTAGAGGTGTCTCAATAAATTATTATTTTTAATTAATAATTAACATCCCATTCTATTTTAGGTAGGGATTTCACATAATCTCTCCTCAAGCAAAAAGAATAATATAAAGAAAAAATAGGATTTTAGTGAATAACTGGCAAAATTCCACAATTTCAAAATGACATATGTCATCTAACATAACATATGTATGCCATTTGGTCTGATTAATGCTCCTACTGCTTTTATGGACATAATGAATAAGGTCTTCAAGCATTTTTGGATAGATTTGTGATAGCATTCACTGATAATATTCTAGTGTATTTGAAGAGTAAGGAAAAACATGAGCAACATTTGAGACTTATCCTTTAGACTTGACGAGAACATCAACTATATGCTAAGTTCTCAAAGTGGTTATGAATTGGGACTTTCCTTAAGCATGTAGTATCTAAAGATGGGGTAAGTGTTGATCAAGAGAAGGTTAAAGTGTGCCCCATTGGCCAAGGCCAATGGCTATGACAAGGATTCGGAGTTTCTTAGGTTTAGCAAGATATTATAGGCAATTTATGAAAGATTTCTCTCACATTGCTATTTGTTTACTAAACTGATATAGAAAAATGTGAATTTTAGTGGTGAAATGCTTATGAATGAAGTTTTTGAGAGCTTAAGACTCGTTTAAATACAACAACCTAGAACACATCCTATAGAAGTTTATATCAAGACTAATTTCCTTCACAAGTCAAATATATAAGCCTTTAATTCTCATACAAACTCATGTTATCCATGTCAAAGTATAATACATGGATAACTCTTTTGCACCATGGCATCACATTTAGATTGACATTAATGTTGAACTGAGGTTCATATGCAGAATTTCATATGAAAATATAAGTTATCATGTGATTCCACAGGAATTTATTATATGCATATTACTTAGAACTTTTCATATTTTTCCATGACAAATAGAAATATTATCATTTGTATGTTTCTTGATCGAAATGAAATATTTCTCATGATTGGAAATTCAACCATTCAAAACATAATCTCATATAAAAAAAGGTTTAGGCTCTACATTCATATAAAAACATTGTGATATCACACGAGTTAATTTAATAGTAATTTATATTAAAAAGGAAACCAATTATGTATCCAATTTAAAATCAAATCCACTATATTGTTGTAATGATTACAAATAAAACTTAATAACATAAACTAGCATTATGAAATAATAGAGTAAATCTTTTTCTCCTGTCTTTGACCACAAAAAGTGACTACTTAATAAAAGTAAGTCAACTAACCTAAATTTATAATGAATAAAAAATTTAGTATACTTAATAAAAGCAAGTCAACTAATATAAGTTTATAATGAAAAAAAAATTAGGTAATATGTAATAGAATGTAATCAAAAGAAATTTTAGTTTAATAGTTCATTAATTTTATATTTGATTACATTTCATTATATCTCATTACATCTTATCAAACATTATCTTAGTGTTTATACATAAAGAGAGAATTCAAAAAACTTGTCATTAATTCATTAAAGATTTCATAAATTCCTTATATATAAAATCACATAAACATAAATTAATTTAATATTGAAAATTTTTAATTTTATTGATTTAATATATTTTTGCAAATTATATAATTTCACAAAATTTGTAATGGATATGATATTAGATTATATTGTGTTTTCTTAAATCATATGGAGAATAAAATGAGAATTTATTTTCAGAATGAAAAAAGTAATATTTTATGTAGAAAGCAACGTTTTTGAAAATCATTGACCGATTGAACTAGGAAAACTAAGAATTATATTAGTGATTGGTTCGGTGAGGTTTGGTTGGTTTTTTAAGGTAATTTTTATATTTTTAATTATTATAAATACATTTATATATTTATAATATTTTTTTATTTTTTAAAAATTATTTTAATAATATTTTTAAATTTTATTTATTATTAAATTAAATTAATCAAATCAATTAAATTAAATTAAAAATTAATCAATTCATCGATTCACTTATGGATTTAATTTTAAAAACATTGGTGGAAAGTTGAAGCCTCCAACTGAAAAATAGCGTAAAGTAGGTTAGCTACAAATATCCATTTTGCCAAAGACATACAAAAAATAAAAGAGTCAACGAATTAATCAACATGGACTGCACACTTGGAGTTGGTTGGGCGGCGAAGCATTTGCATGGTCGGTCGCAGACGAAACGAATAACATAATGGCAATGCATCGTTCATTAATTCATGAACGGTTTACCCAATTCTGTGGTTGGGTCCATTATATATCATAACTGGTCATTAATTTACCTGCAATGCTGTTTCGTTTAATATTTTTATATTATATTTACTTTAAAAAATTTTTATATTTATTAATTTAAAAAATTTTTATATTTGATACACACTTTAAAAACATTAGCAAAGAAAATTCTCATCAGCAAGTTTTTATATCTGGAGTTAATCATATTGTTCGGTAAAAAATGCGGTGAAAGTAGGATCGAGAGGTCAGTCTAACTAAATTGCTTTGACGCACCTTTGATCCTTTAATTAGCGCTCTATATTCTTTTCTCGCTAAAATAGTTATTAGGTGATAAATAGGTAGATATGAGTAGATATTGATAAGATCAAAATAGATAGAACGGCAAATTATTCATTTAATTTTTATGATTGATTTAGTAATTATATAGATACGCATATTTATTTAATTCATATAAATTTTAATTCATCTATTTAACTATTTAATCTTTAATATATATTACACTATTTTATTTATAGATTTTATTTATCTATTTAATTTTAATAGACAATAAATCATTTTATTTAACAGATATTTTAAATATATTATGTCATTTAATCTTTTAAATTTAATAAAAAAGATATTGTAGTGCCTTATAATCTAAGATTTTAAATTATTAATTAAATTTATACATATTCATAAAATATAAAAGAAATATTTATTTAATTATAAATCACATATTAAAACTCGTCAATGCAAATTTTATGCAGTACGTCGACTCTGTGAACAACAAACTGCCAAATGTCATGTTTGGGTTTGAGTTCATTGAACGTGTCTTCGTAGTGCTGAGAATGAGAGTAGAAAGAGTCACTTTTTGTTGTGCACCTCTAATGAACTGGATGTATTTCTTCTTTCTCTTTATTTATTTCATGTATAGATTTTATTTTATTTTTAAAATAATTACTATAAACTCTCTAACATTTAATATATTTAATTAACTTATTTTTATATTTTAAAATTATATTATAAATCTCATCGCATATACTTTATAACAATAATAAGTTCTTTCATCGTTAAAAATATCATATATCATTAGTCAAAATAAATTTAAGTTCAAATGAACTTTATATTTTATTAATTAATTTATTTGTTTTTTAGCTTGCCTACTGAATGAAAGAGTGTGGTGTTAAATGAAAATTTAAAATGAAATTAAGATTATTATTGAAATTTTACATAAATTTAATAGAAAAATTAATGAAATGACTATTCAATATAATAAGACAAATATGAAGGATTTATAGTATAATTTTTAAAAATGAAAAATGATTTAATTAAACATGTCAAATATCAAATAAATAAATTTATAGTAATTATAAAACTTTATTTTTTCTTAACAAGGTTTAAAGCTCTTTGCCGTGTTCATTATGTGTACTAGATCTCTAACAACTCGTTTCTATTTTTATTATTATCAATATGTTCTCTCATCTCTTTCAATTTGTACATTAAAATTTTACTTTTAATTTTTTGTAATTTTATTAGTTAAAAAGCAATAAAGACTTTTTTATTCAATTGAAATTAATGATTTTAACATTTATTTAAAATATTTATTCTTTTTTTTTCTCTCAGTTTCTTTTAACAGATATGAGTATTTGTAAATTCAAGTGATAAGTCCTTATTTTTATTAAATAATTTTATTATTGAAATAAATAAATTCTATTAATAAAATTAAATTTTTATACTATTTGTCTAAAGAATGATATTATTTTTAGCAATGCATATATTTGTTTTCATTTTATAAAATCATATATTTGTTTCCAAATATATATTTTTATATTGTTTTCATTAAATAAATGGATATTTTTATCAAACTCATATCGATCCATATATTAATAGAATTAAATAGATAATAACTCATTTAATGGCCATCAAAAATATAATTGATCAATTTACCACCCATAACTCTTTTTAAAGGATAGGAATGATGGGTAAATGGGTATGAAAGAAATTTACCACTTCTAGTTGTCACTAGAAATTCAGATATATATATATATATATATATATATATATATATATATATATATATATATATATATATATGAGATTTACACTTTTAAGAGTTTGTAGGGTTTAGAAGTTAAAAAAAAACAAAAAAGAATAGATTATCATCAGTTATCGGCAAATTATATCATGGACCTCGATCAACAATATTTTGTGGTTTAGCAATTCAAAATACATATAACGACAGATACAAAATAATTTATCTCTTCCATAATTACTATTTTGTTTCTTTTTTTTTTTAACAAATTTCATTTTTTTTACTTTTTTAACAAACTTCCTTTTATACATATTTATATTTTTATACATCTCTTTTTATTTTTAATTGCATTGACATTTATTATTATTATTATTATTATTATTATTATTATTTCATATGTTTAAGAAAAAAAAAAATTAATAGTTGATTATTTGAACCCAACACAATAAAGCCCGAAGTGGAAAACACGGATGGAAAGGCATGTTTTTCATTACGTACAAATTATGAGACGATGGAAAACAACTTTTATGTAGTTTGCTTTTACCTTAGTTATAAGAAAGAAAATGTGGAAAAAAAAATTTTCAATTTTCTATTTCTTAAATATGAGATTAATTACTATTTGTTTAAAATACATATGCAATAGTATTGCTCTTGTTTAAAAGGTTTAGATAATAAGCTGAAAAAAGAGTTAAACGAAACCATTTTTTTTTCTTTCTTTTCTAATTGTTCCTAAAAGTAAATGCTTGTTGATTTGCATAGCCACCATATATCTATCAACCTTAAATAAATATGTTGCCTTTTTTAGTTTAAAAGCAACCTCAAATAGAGAAATGAATTTGGAGGCTTGTTAACTATAGTTGATTTTTAAATCAAAATATAATTTCTAAATAATTTGAAATATGAATTTTGTATCAAGTCAAAAAAACACCAATTTTATATGTATATATATAGGCACCAATTTTGTTTATTCCATAAATTTCAATCACTTGCCATCAACACTAACACTATCATCTAATCCAAATCTTTTTCTAAAGAGATAAACAAACCATTTTATGTAGAATTTGATCGAATATCATTCACTTTATTTATAAATTTTTAATTTTTAATTTTTGAATAAATAGATGAATGACAATACAAAAAAATTATCATAAAAGATATTATTTCGTCACTACTTCTACATAAAGTAATAAAAAATTTAATAATAAACACAAGCATATCTAATCTTGTTATGTTGTCTTGTTTTATAATATAATTATTTGATGATTATGTTTAATTGTTCCAAAATTTTCTTTTTTTATGAATAAAAGAAACTGATTGCATATTATCTTAGATATAATCGAAATTTGATATTTTGTTGGGTGATAAAAATTATATTGTCAAATAAAAATTTATAGTAGATATTAAAAATTTGTCGTAGATATTAAGTAACAAATATAAAATTGTCACATAGGAACATTTATAATATATATTATAGCTATCATAATTAATTTAATCATTCGAAAAACAAGTTACATAATATGCAATGAGCAAATATTGTCACTAATTCTTTTTTAAGTACATAACATGTGATAAGAGTTTTTAATTAGTAATTAAATCTAAATTTTAAATTTTGATAACCTAATTGCATGACAATGTAAAAAATATTATCACAAAATATTAAAAATTTTATGACAACTTTATAGAGACTATCACAAATTTAAATGATGAGATATATTATAATTGAATTTTATTTCTTTACAAGTTATATTTGTCACATAAATTTTTTTTATAAAAAATTCATAAATCTTTTAAAAGTAATTAAAAATTTGCAATTAAATTGTCACTTAATTATATTAAGAATTTTTATATTACAAGAGAAACATTTTAAAAAATAAAAAAATTATTCTTGCTTATTATTGTTATCCTACATAATTAATTTTTCAAATATTTAAACAAAAATTTGTTATTAGTGACTATTTTTACCTTGTATAACTAATCAGTAAATTTTTAAAATTTAAATCAAAATACAATATACCTATTTATATTTTTATCGAAAAGTTATTTTTCTATTTTTATTTATCTTCTATTTTGAATTTCAAAACTTAATAACAATCCAAATATATTAAAATAAATTATCAAAATACTAATTGAAAATGAGAAAAAAAATTAAGTGAAAGAAAAAAAAAAAATAAAGACAGAGATATTGGATTGTCTTCAATTAATCTATATATGATTTGATTTCATCAACACTTGGGCTTATGAAAATGAATTCTTATTGTTAATGTCTTGTTATAAATGTTCATACAATATGAGAATGGAGAAAAAGTCAGACAAAAGGTATTTTAGAAAAGTATATATGTTTTAATTTATTTTATAATATAATTGACATTTTAAATTTTCATAAAATATTTGATTCCTTTTTAGATTTTTTTTATTCTTTTTCTTTCTTTATTGGAAGAAGTGGTGAGACTTTTAGGTCATATAGTGCTGTTATTTTTTTTTCATTTTTATAAATTAAAAATTGATGTAAAAGAGTTTTAAAAATCTCAAAGAGAAAATCTTTAAATATATTAGTTGAGGAATGAAGATGTATTCTTAATATCATCTAGAAAGGGGATGTAAATTAGATAATTGTTAATAAAAAAAAAGGTTAGTTCAATATTTTAGAGATAGTTGATATATATATATATATATATATATATATATATATATATTGTAGCTTTAACATGATAGGATTATATATTTTAATATACTATTATCTTTTATTTAATACTTTAATGTACTACACTTGTTGCATACCATTCAAATATAATACATATTTTATGAATGTTATTTTCTTAATTATCGGATCATCGCTATATAAATATAAATGAGTGATAATAAAAATTGAAATCAATAAAAATATTAGTGATAATTATAAATTATCGTTGTATATTTGTTGATGATAACAAAAAATGCAACTAAAGTGATTTAGTATTTTGGTTATATAATTTTTGTGATTACAAATTTTGATACTAATTTTATCTTTTGTGAAAATAAAATGAAATTATCATCATAGTTTAGTTTGATTATTCAGTTAATTTATCATAATATGAGATCATAGGTAATATTAGTCATAATTAAAATTGTAATTAAATATATTATAAATAATAATAAAATTATTATCACAAATTATAAGTTATCTATGACCAGTTTTATTATCATATAATGTTGATTTTTAGTTATAGAGGTATACGTTATCAATCTAGTGACAATAATTGTATAATTAAAAAAATTTTTATGCTAATTTTTAACTTGTGTGACAATATTGATTGTAGCAAAATAATCAATTTCTTGAGTGAAAATGAAATTATTAAAAAAATACATATAATCAAGTTCAATTTTCTCTTTTCTAAGTGTTAAAAGACAATCATTAATACATATTATATTATCATATTGGCCGAAAAATTAGTCGAATTTTAATTAAAAGTTAACGTTGAAACAATTTGTTAGTCATAACCATTTTATTAATACGAATTGAAGTTTATGCTAAAATTGAAAATTGACTTAAATTTTGAGATTTTTTAGATAATTCAAATAATTTTAATTTAGTTTCTGTTTAACTTACAAACTTTTTTTTTAAAAGTATTTTATGTGAGAGTAATTTGAAGCTTTGTTGAAACTGATATGATAAGTTTAGATCCGCTGATTATGTATGTCTTTAAGAACAAAGATGCCCCTGGTTCAATTCCGCATCTCCTTGTAACTAAAGATCAAAGAGGGGGAAAAAAAAAGAAGAAGAAAGGTCGGCTAGAAAGCGGTGCTCTGACCTGCTTTCAACTTGGAGGTGCTGAAGACAAACCCACATTTGCATCACAGGAGTTATGGAAAAGGTGGCATTAAGACTAGGCCATGGCCAAGTTCAAAGCCCGATGTCAACATGCCTTAAGGAACTGAGTTACCGAGATGAGTGGGCTCAGCTCATCTCTCCCACCATATTTGTTTCTTTATCTCTATTGCGCAAAATAGACGACTGCGAGTTATTACAACATGAACTATTATCTACGCAATAGTATGAATTAAAGGTTTATAATACGTGTGAGAATAAAAAATAAAAAAAAAAGGAAGACAATTTTTATACATTTTAAGCAGTTCTCCAAACCCCACACCCCACAAGTTAACTTTTTATCCTTTTTTTCTTTCTTTTTTTTTTTCATTTTTTATAAATGAGATTTTTATATATTATAATTTATATATTATATATAATTACATTAATACAATATATAATTATATCAATATATTATTTTTATATTATTTAATTATATTATATTATTATAATTATATAGCATATTATATAATTTATATTATTCTATTAATTAATTTATATTATTACATTAAATTATATTAAATATTATATTAATATAATTTTATTTTAATATAAATATAAAATATTATATTATATTAATTTATGTTTAATATTATTAATATTATTAAATAGATTTTATGTTTTTTTATGGTTTATTTGTTATATGATATATGTCGATTAGTTTAAATATACAAGTTTATTTTTTATAAATTGTATGTTTATTTGGTATAAATTATATATTTATTATCAGTAACCTGTATATTCATTTTTTACAAATTGTAGGTTTATTTTTTGTAAATTGTAGATTCATTTGATATAAATTATAGATTTTTTATTATTAAATTGTAGGTTCATTTTTTGTAAACTATATGTTCATTTGGGTACAAATTATAAATTTATTATCAGTAAATTGTAAGTTCATTTTTTATAAATTATAAATTTATTTTGGTATATACTATAGATTCATTATCAGTAAACTATATGTTCATTTAATATAAATTGTAAATTCATTATCAGTAAGCCGTAGGTTTATTTTTTATAAATTGTAGGTTTATTTTTTCTAAATTGTATGTTCATTTTTTATAGTTAAATATTTTGATATTTTCAATTTCTTTTGTAATATCAAAATTGATAAACCTATAATTTATACTAATTTTTTATAAAAAAAAATAAGTCTATTTTTGTTTTTTCCTCTTTCAAGCTTATTATTTAGGCATCTTAATAATTGGCTATAATGCCTATGTCAAACACCTTAAACAATACGATGGTTCAAACCCAATAACATTTTCTTTAAATATAATCATTCACGTGATATTGTCTACTTATTTAAATTTATCTTAATGAGCAAATATGTCTATATAATCACTCTCAATATAATGTCGTTAATAATTATAATTTTAAATAAAAATATTAATTTAATTTTTTTAAAAAATAAATATTTTTAATAAATAAGCTCAAATCATTTCTCCAACTTTGACTCGTTTTTTTTTTAATAGAAGCATTATACTCGCTGAATTCCATACTCTTATCTAAAAGTAAAATCAAAATTATACTTAATCATGTTCTGAAATAAAGATTAAAGCCAATCAAATACTTATCCCTCATATTTTAAAATAAAAAATTATATGTAAGTGATTAGCGAATGAAATATACACACTAATATCTAAAATAATCAATATTTTTAATAAAATATCACTTATTTAATAAAAACTCTTACAAAGGAAAACTAGAAATAGAGAAGTGGAAAATGGCATAGTGAACATATTTTCTAATTTTCAACTTTTCATTTGAAAAATGAAAAATAAGAAAACATGGAAAATGAAAAGAAAATTAGAAAACAAAAACAAAAAAAAGTTTTCTACAACTAAAAAAGGCCTCCTATTTTCTTTTGCACAAACACTAAAAAGAGAAACCAAAAAACTTTTTAACTTGTCATTCATTGAATAGTTAATGCATCGAAAATATTTTTTTTGAAAAAAAAAAAAGTTGTTGGAATTTGAAATCCTAGTGCAAGGATAACGCCAAAATTGTATATATATATATGTATGTGTGTGTGTGTGGGTCTCATAAATTGTTCAAGCAAATTTTTACCATTTGTCAACTTTAATTAATTGACAAATAATTAATTAAGAGCTTGATCATTTTCCAGGTCACAGCAGAGCGGATTTTCGTGATCATCAACTTTGTTATGGAGCTTCCATCGGCAGTTTTCGATCAACTTTCCTCTGTGAATAAACCTCGATATGCATTGGCTAGTGCGATGACGTCTTTCGCAGTCCTGCTGCTTTGCATCCTGGAACTTGCTTATACTGGTCGAAAGGAAAGAGTTACTTGGAAGCGTAGAGGCAAGATTCCTTGGTTTTACTCTTCATCTCCACGAAACAAGCGTTTTGGTGGCTTACCTGAGATTGTGGGGTTAGTTTGTGCCGTCTTTCAGTGTATATT
>CATIWR010333823.1:0-12247 GCA_949677035.1 Omphalea diandra | reverse complement strand
TATATATATGTGTTTGTGTGTGTGTGTGTGTTTGTGTGTGTGTTTGTGTGTGTGTAGAGATATAAATTTATATGTATATATATAAAAATATATATAAATATAGATATATATATTTTTATATATATATATATATATATGTGTGTGTGTGTGTGTGTGTGTGTGTGTGTGTGTCTATATAGATATATATATATATATATACACATGTGTGTATATACACACAGACACACACACACACACACACATATATATATATATGTGTGTGTGTGTGTGTGTATATATATATATATATATATCAAAACACTACATTTTTGACACATACACACACATATATACAACTTGCAAAAAACCCTAAACCTAATCCCATTGCAAAAAACCCTAAACCTAATCCCATTCACACATACTGCCTCATCCCTTCTTCATCTCGATTCTTCTTTTCTCTGTAATCTCCTTATCTTCTTCCTTCTTCATATCACACCTTTTCGAGACACTTTAATCCTAAACGTAATCCATCCTTCGCAGTCGCTCTCTTCTTCGTCTCAATTATTCTTTTCTATGTAACAGTAAATCCTCTTTTTTTTATCCTTGACATCACATCTCTTAGGCACACCTTAACCTTTTCATTTCATATCCTCCCTTCTTTTCAATTCTTCTTTTCTTTGTAAATACTCTATTCTCCTCCCTCACATCACATGCCTGTGATTATTATTTTCTTTGAAAATCCTATCTAATGTCTGTAACCAAGTTTATGCAAATGGAATCAATCTCTATTTAACTCTTTGTGTATTGTTGATCACAATTTATGCTGAGAAATGAATTGAAATTTTTCGATATTGGAAGCATTAAGACTCTTTGTTATATTTGTTGGTTTGAAATTATGACCAAATAAAAGTTGTGTCAGATTAAATTTTTTTGAATTTTATTTTGTGTTTGATTTATGTTGATAACAAGAGTTATTATTTTTAACTCTTTATTATGGATTGTCTTGTATTTGTCAAATTATGATATAGATGGCTTTTTACCGTGGCATTGATGCTACTAGTGAGATGCATGAGCAAAGGTTAGAGCAGATTCTCCAAGAACTGATGAAATTCATGGTGAAGGCTCTAAAAAGAGGAATGATATCGATTTCAAAAGCAAAATGTGGGAGCACTTTGAGAGAATCAAGGATAATGTAGGGGTTATGGTAAAAGCTAAGTGTATATGTTGTGCTAAGTTGTTTGGTGGTCATAGTAAGCATAATGGCACTTCTTCATTGAGAAATCTTATGTTAACTTGCTTCAAAAATCCACATAATAAAGATATTAGACAATCTTTGTTGACTTTTAAACTTACTTCTAAAAATGTTGACACTTCTTTTATCTCTAAAATTATTAAGGGTTTTGGGATTTGAAAATTTAATCAAGATTTGATAAGATCTAAACTAACTGAAAATGTCTATTATTGATGAATTACCTTTTAAGTTTGTTCAAGGGAAAAGTTTCCAAAAATTCATGTCTGCTTGTTGCCCTAGATTTAAGATCCCCTCTAGATAGACTTTCAGCAGAGATTGTTACAGTAAATACATGGATGAAAGGCTTAAATTAAAAGCTTTTCTAGCTATATTGTTAACGAGTCAGTTTGAAAACTGACTCATGGACTTCTATTCGAAGGTTAAATTGCATGTGCATTACTGCACATTATATTGACAATGAATGGAATTTACAAAAGAAAATTATTTATTTTATTCCTATTACCTCACATACAATGTTTCTAGTAATGACACTGTTATGTCATACTTTTAAAAAAAATTAATGTCTTTGGGAACTCGCATTATTAGGGCCAAATATGTACTTGGAATGTGTGTTGCACATATTCTTAATCTCATTGTGAATGATAGATTAAAAGAGGCATCTGAATCTATGAAAAAATTTAAGGAGGTTGTTAGGTATATTAGAAGCTCCCTTTCTAGGCTCAGAAAGTTTATGGAATACTCTGAATTAGTTGGCATTGAGTTTAAACCTTCTTCATCTCTAGATGTCTTAACAAGGTGGAACTCCACATACTTGATGCTTAAAATAGCTTGCATTTATGAAAAAGCTTTTGAAAAGTATGAAGAGCTTGAGTATGCCTTTAGGGCAGATTTAGGGGATGATTTACCTGATTTTTTTATGGCAATTTATTAGTAAACTGGTTGAGTTCTTGGAGCACTTTTTTGAAAATGACACAAGAATCTCTAGTTCTTTGTATGTTACTTTTAATATTTTCTTCAATGAAATTATTGATTTGCATTGTATTTTAAATGATTGGGTCATGTCATCTAATGGTAATGTTGTTGCCATAGGCCTAAATATGATGGAAAAGTATGAAAGTATTGGGGTGATATGGAAAAAATGAAGTTTATTATATTCTTTGCTAATATTCTAGACGCTACCAATAAACTAGAGTACTTTGAGTACTCTCTAAATCAAATGTATGAAGGTAATGTTGGCAGCGAACTATTTTCTCTTGTTAAATCTGCTCTTTTTGAGATATTTAATGATTACATTGTCATGTACTCTCATGCTGCTTATGTTTCTTAAACTCAGTCCCAAACTACTCTCTCTATCAAAAGTAAATGTGCTACATTTGGAAAGCCTATGTCAATATTGAAAGCTAGGTTTAAAAAGCACAAAATGGAAAGTTGGCTTATTAGAGGCAAACAATCTGAATTGGAAATATATTTAACTAAGACAACCATTGAGGATAAGGGTTCTTTTAATGTCCTTGTATGGTTGAAGCTTAGTTCCCAAAGATTCTCAATTCTCTCTTAGTTGGCGAGAGACATTTTGGATGTCCAATCTCTACTATTGCTTCTGAATATACTTCCAGCACTGAGAATAGAGTTCTTAATGTGTCTAGGACTTCTTTAACCCCAAAGATTATGGAAGCACTAATTTATACATAAAATTGGCTACGGGTTTCTAAGAAGCCAATTTTAATAGAAGAGACACTTTATGAGTTAGAGAATCTTCAAAAATGTCAGACAAACATATCTATCTATTTTTTTGTTTTAGTTACTAAGAGTTGATACTTTCTAAGAACTATTATGTTCTTCCTCCTTTTCTTGGCAGACTTACCTCAACTTAGCAGTAGTCCTTCAATGGTAGCAACACCAACATCAATATCATATAGTTTATTAGCTTATATTGCTAAATATTTGAGTAGATTTTCCTTTGCCCTATTTCTTAATAATTCATTTTTTGTTTTATATTCCTACTTGTTACTTTGTTCCCTTTGTTTGAATTTATGATTGAGACAATGATGAAACTTCCACCATTTAATTTTCGACATTAAATGGATGCTTCCTTAAGTTTTATTGGTGTTAATGTTTTATTATGGCTAAAAAAAGTGATTGTATTCAACAAATGACTGACAACTCTTTAAACTGAGTCTCATCATTATTCTTCATTACATTTATTTCTTTTTTTTCCTAAATATCAAACTGATTTCAATTTTATTGATTGTCTAATTATATTATTTTTTGAATCAATATGCTTATTTTAAGATGCAAACAATTTGAAATGCATTGATGGTAGCGTTTTTATTAAAGCAACACTTAAATGAGTATTTTATTCTCATAATTTGACTATTCTGCTTCATATGTTTCATATTTGTGTTATTTTTTTTTCTAAATTTAAGGCAATGATGCTCATTAACAAAGCTTCCACCTCTTGCAAGCCCAAATGTATGAATGCATAGTTGCTTACATTTCTGAGGTGGTAAATTGACTCATTAGTCTACCTACTACCAGAAAAGTGACATATGCATTTATGCGATGACTTATCTCTTAAATTTGAGCCTCAAATTTTGTTTGTTTCCTATGTTGTTGTGTTTGTTGATGTTTTTTCTGTTTTGTCTGTGAATAACTTAATCTATTAGATTGATTTCAATTTTGCAACCCTTTTGAGTCTTTTCTACTTTTCCTTGGGTTTTTTTTTTATGAAACTTAGTAATTTTTTGGTGATTATACTTTTGACTTCTAAACTTCTAAATGCATTGTGAATAGCTAAACATTGGATATATATACATGGTGGAAGCATATTTTTTGTAGCCCAACATACTATTTTATATCTTTTTTTTATCATAATATTTTGTATCTATTAGTACTGCTTAATATTGAAAGCTTGATTTTATAATTATAAATATTTAATTTAACCTACTGGCTTAAAATATTTGTTCTTAAAGTTGAATTAATGAATGTGAAAATTTTTTTATGGAAGCTCAGCCCATTTCTTCATTAACTTTCAATTCTTTTTGTTGAAACCCAACTTGATCAAAGTCCAATAAATTAATTTTTAATTAATTTATGTGGAAACCCAAGTTCATAAAGGCCCAACCCCTTAATTTTCAATTTAATTTTATAAAAATCCAAGTTTATTATGGCCTAACCCACTCGACGCAATCATCATAGCCAAAATTATTTAGCTTCTGAATCGTCGATTCTCATAAAGGATCAGTTCAGTTTGGTTGCTCATTCCCTCTTTATTTTACCGATCGGCGGTTGATTTTCAAAAACCACATTGACCGAAGCAGACCAGCGCACAACCCTAATTAGTGAAGAATTAATGGCCATAAATTTAACTAAATTAAATTGATTGATTTAATAATTAAATTTTGTATTATCCTCACTAAAATGGGCTAAACTCACTTTTATGAAAGGCTTAGCTTGACGTCACTATAGGTGTAATCGAGCCAAGTCGGGCCGAACCCTATCAAGTTTGAGCTTGGGCTCGATTTGAAAACTCGAAGTTCAAGCTTGATTGAGTTTTAATTTTTATGTTTGAGCTTGAGCTTGATCGAGTACTCGAATACTAGAGTTCGACTTAATTAGACTCGTTTAATTATATAATTTTTTTGGTGAATTCTATAAATTGAAACGTAAGCTCAATTAACCTTGAAGAAGCTCGATTAGGCATGAATCGATTAAACTTGATTGGTAATATTATAAATATATCTAAACTCAATTAGCCTCACGAGCCTCTCAAGTCAAGTATTTTAAAGTTCGAATTCAATTCACTCCATTACTCGAGTAGCTCGAGCTCATGCTTAACTCGATTAATTTCGAGTCAATTTTTAGTATTTCTCGAGTTGATCTCGAGTAATTTGCAAGTTATTTCAGTTTATTTACATCTCTAAGCATCACATGACTCAACTATGCAATTTATCATAAGTCCAGCTCGATCTAAAATGAGCTCTCAACTTGTAGGCTAATATTGGCTCCACCTATATATGTGATTCTTCAACCTATCACTTATCCTTTCAGGATAGAATAATTCTCATCATAAAGTTAACACTCATAAAAAAAGATAATTCTCATCAATAAAGAAACGAATTACTTATCCAATATTGACGCAGTCCACCAGAAACACTATATAAAGGGAACCCCAATAAGATATTTTTTTCATTTTACTATCATATACTCTCACTTTTTCTCTCCACTAATTAAATATTAAAGTGGACTTATGGCACAAGTTCAGATTATCCCTCTCATCCATGATTATCTTGTAGAGATAGAACTAAAAATACACAAACTATGAATTTGTAACCCAGAAAGACCTACCCAAATCGCTCAAACTCGATGGCTCTGCAACGTCAAAATTATAGTATAAATAATGGCCACTCACATATGGATTAGATATAAACTATTCACACCTGTATTTAAATCACCGGCTCATCAAGTCTTCGGATTCTATAACATATGAGAACTACAGTGACTTTTTTTTTTTAATGAAAAAAGGCTTGAAAATTTCATAAAACAAAAATTGAAGACTTATTTCCCTAAATTTTTTTAAAAATTTTTTTACGTCCCTAAACTTTTTAAAAGAAATTTAAAAGTATGTGAGGTTCTATAGTCTTAGCCCCTCCAAGTTTTTCTAAAATACCCTTTGTTCCCCACATTTTTCTAAAAAAATGTTAATGTTTATATATAATAAGAAAGTAGTTAGTATTAATTAATATATTAGACCCCTCAATTTTGGTTCTTACCTTCAACTTTTCATATACTATAATCTTTAACTTGACAACTCTCTATTATTTTTTTTAACATTCAAACTCTGTTATTTTTATTTATTCTAAAGTTGAGAGAGACAAAACTAGAGAGGAGAAAGGAAAAAAGATAAGAGAGAGAAAAAAATATCAGATAATATTTTAATTTGTATATTTTACTAGAATTTAATTGATTACATTATATTATATTTTAATATTTAAATGGTATAAATTCTTACACCACCACTTTGTAGTAATAGGATTTATTTTTTTAGAAAGCAAGAAATTACAATTATGCGCTTTTAAATTCATAAATTTAATTATAATGATTTGATTTATTATATTAATATGAATTGATTATTATTTACAATTAATTGAATAAAAATAGAGAAAATGATAATTTTTTTCATTAGATGAGATTTTAATTTATATTTTATTAAAATGTAATTGAGTAGATTAAATTTGTTTTCAAGATTTAAATATTGCATATTATTGTAAACTTTTATGTGATTTCTTTAGGATAATGAAGTTTATATTTATTTTAAAAAGTGAAAATATTATAATTATGTATTTTCAAATTTATAAATATTTTAAAATTTTTTGAGCTGATTTATTGAGCCCATTGAAAATTCATAAATGTCTTCAAATTCAAGTTCAAATATAGGCAGTTGAAGTTCTCTTAAACTCAAACTAAATATTTAGAGATCCAACATAGCTCGTCCAATCCTCTAAAAAAAATTTATTAGCTCTGCCCCCTGCTCTCTATTCCTGTTAGGGAACATTGATGAGCTACTCCTTTGAAGATAAGCTTGAGCCTGAAAGGAGGTTCAAATCTTGGCTTCAGTGATACCTGAGAGGATTGCATGGATAAATAAGTTGTGTCGCAAGTGTTTTGCCCACTGAAAGAAAATGGGGATTTGCCAGCTAATTAACATAATGAAGGAGTCTCCTCCTACGGCAACAGAGATGCATTTTGCTGCTGTGCGTTTTTGGCCTTCACCCTACAACTTCTTCATCTTTGTTGTGGGACCTACATCGTCAACTTACTCATAAATAAAATTAATAAGACATTATCAATCCTGTGCTAAAGAAAACCCAAAAAAAAAAAAAAAAAACGAAAGGCATCAATAAATTTAGTTCAATTTATCTAATCAAAATGAAAACCATTACGTTTAAAAGTTTATATACTTCAGAACTTGTGACACTTTTATTCACGTTTACTTGACTTAAGATTGATTTAATGAAAAAGTTTACGGTTCATAATCATTGAGCTCCAATGAATTTGTCAAAATGAGAAGCAATTTGCATTCAATTTTTGCCATGAACTATTAACATCATTTCATTTGTGAGATTATATACTCAAATTAATATGTTATCCTGAGCTCAAGCTTCTCAAATAAAATTAAAAAAAAGAGGATCAAGCTTACTTAAGGTAACAATTCCTACCTTTGCGATGAGTGTGTTTTTCCTTTCGCTTGAGCTTGGCGTTGATTTAGAGAAAATAATCAAGCTATTCACTTCCTAATCAGAGCTGCTGATTATTTGCCTGAAGCCATGGAATAAAGGTTCTCACCTCCCTTCTTTCTGATGTACTAATTTATGATTTAATAAAATAAGAATCTCCGCTTAATCAAAAAAAAAAAAAAAGAAGGGAACAATTCCCACCGTTTACTAGATTAAAGGCACACACACTAATGTTGGATAAATGGGTTAATAAAAACCTAAAGGTTCAGGATAGTCTGATTTAATCATTTTTTTTATAATTATATTATATAACTCTGCATTTTTGTTATCTCGATTTATTGTTGTAATAGAAAACAAAAGATTATTTATATATTACATATTAATGATTATGATAAAGATTACAATAATAAATTTTGATATATATAAATATACTGAATCATTATCTCATCTATAATTTTACATAATAGAATGAATTGCAACATATGTTTGTACATAAAATAAAAAGATTTATCTGCTTCAAAAAATTCAAAGACAGCCTTATATATGAAATTTCATATACCATCGTCTTACTAATACTCTTAATTTTTATTTGATTTTAGTTTTTGAACAGCACTCTTAAGGTCAGCAATAGCAATGTTGCAGACATAAGTAGAGACTGCAAGTTAAAGATGTAGTAAAGAGAGAAACAATAAAAAATACGTACGAAAAAGGACAATTTTCTTCATGAATTGCATGCATTTGTACACTACATACATGACAATTGACAACACCTATCCATCACACTCACATTCCATCTTTTTTTAGTTTCCTTGAATTTCAATCACCTTCTTTTCTGATTTCTTGACCTCCTGCTTAGGGACAGTAACAACAAGCACACCATTCTCCATTGAAGCCTTCACTTGATCAGTCTTCGCATTTGCCGGCAGCCTGAACCTCCTAAGGAACTTGCCACGGCAACGTTCAACACTATGCCATTTTCCACTTTTCTCATCATCATCAACATTTTTCCTTTCTCCACTTATCTGAAGCACCCGTCCTCCTTCATCAACAACTCAACCTTAACTTCATCTTTCTTTAGGCCAGGAAGATCTGATATGAATAAATTATCTTCTGCTGTCTCCTTCCAGTCTGTTGGGGTATTGAGAACTGGGCATTTGTTGACCATTGAAAGGAAGGGATCAAAAATCTCTTCCAAACCCATTTTGGAAATGAGGGCCATGGTTGCTGGTTCTTGGTTATTAAAGATAAATATTTAATTTAGACTGTAGAGTTTAGCAAAGTGATGAGTCAGGTAAATAATCTTAGGATGGGATGGGGTATCAGAATGAGTTGTTTTTAAAGTCAAGGTTAGGGCTGTCTTGAAGTTTCTTGGATATTCTTATCCATTTTCTGGATATTATTCATTCTTGTTCAAGATAAGAATACTTAGTCTATAGGATGTTCTACTAGCTTCTTCAGATTGTGTAGTTCTGGAACATTCTTGTTTCAAATCATTGGATGTGACTAGCTGTATAAAATTGGGTCATCTTTCTTTTGCCATCAAACTCTCTTCTTTTAACTTAAAACACAAAGTTTTCAATTTCAAGAGTTAAAGGAGTTAGCTCTAAATGGGATTTACTTGATTTTATCCATAGAGTTTGAATTCTGACCTAAATTTGTGAATTCTTTTATTCCAATGTATATTGCTAGTTTCTCTAATCCAACTATAGAATTTAACTTATTTCAAGTAATTTTAATATTGTGTTTACTTGAATTTTAACTTAAAATTCATTTAATTTTCAAATGAATTTTGCATAGAATTCATTAATATAAGTGAATTTCTATATTTAGCATATTATAAAATAAAAATAGAATTCATTTCAATTGAAATAAATTTTGTATTTAGTTTAATTGCAGAATTCAATAAAATATTTTATTTATAAAAATTTCCTTGTGTTATTTTATTAAAATGTTTTCAAATGAAAAAAGCAAAAAGAAAAAATAAAGAAAGAGATAGATAGAGAGAATTAGAGGGAAAAAAAAAAAAGGAAAGACCAAAAAAAAGAAAAAAATTATTTTAACTTTGGATATTTTATCGTAATAAAAAAATTTATAACTTTAAAATTCATTTTCAAATTCTATAAAATTTGATAGAATTTAATTTAATTATAATTAAATCTAAGTATTTTATGAAAAAAAAATTCAAATGAATTTTTATTTATACCGAACATATAAAATATGGATTTATAAATGAATTTCATAAAAATTATAGAATTTATTTTTACCAAACACAATTTACAAGATTCCCAGTTCAAAGTTTAACTAAAATCTATTTAAAGTGTACTTTATGCCTTAAATTTCTATGCTAAATGCTGTTTTTAATTAGAATACAGGCCTCGTACTCTTTTTTTATAAATAAAAATTTTCCTTCTGTAAAAAAAAAAAAAAAATTTAACAACGGCATTATTCATGTAACAGTTCCAAGATTATTTGTGGGCTAATCTTAGCGATAAACTATAAGTAACTTGGGCTTAAAATGATGGGCCAACCCTTTCGATGAACGTACAGCGGTTTCAATAAGCTCTAAGTATTTTGGGCTTAATTTTTTAAAAAAAAAAAATTTTTGTTCCAATTTTCTTTTTCTTACCATTTTAATTGTTTATGAATTATTTAACTATTTAATCATTGGACTTAAAATTTTAATAGAACAAGTTTATTTGGAAAACTATAAATTTTAATAGAATAAGTTTATTTGGAAAACTATCATTATATAAAATATCTATAATTCGATTAAATTATAAAAGCAAAACATCAAAATATAACATCTTCAATCCCTCTCTGTCAGTCTCTCTCTCTCTCTCACCATACTTGGACTGATATTATTTCTTTAGGTTATTAAACTAAAATTATCAATGGCTATTATTATTATTATTATTATTATTATTAAAACTTACATTTTAGAATAGAATATATTATTAAAAAGTAATAATTGAATTTTTCATAATATTCATATAGAACTAAACTATTCTGAATTTTTTAAGCATAATTTGTACATTATATTATTAATATTGATTGGTTAACAATACAAAATTTGAAATAAGTTGATATACTATATAATTATAATAAATATTTGAATTTCATTTCAATATAAATACTAATAATAATAATAATAATAATAATAATAACAACAATAATAATATTTTATTTAAATTATTATGTAACAAGCCCTTTATATTTAAGCAATGCCTTGAAAATAATAAGATTTCAATAAATACTCTGTCTAATACATTTAAATAGTGGTTCTATTCTGATGCTAATATTTCAAATTAAAACATAAAGATTAAATTATTTCATTCTTTGTCACAAACTAGTTCTAAATTACATAATCGCTGATCAGTTTGAAGGAGCACCAAAAAAAAAAAAAAAAGAAGTAAAAGTCATATATTTGAGTCGTTTATTTTATTTTTCTTCCTTGACACTATCCATAATAAAAAGATTGAAAGGATAAAAGAAATTATTTTAAAAGAAGAAAAATGGAAGAGAGAAAAAGGGATAAAAAAATTGCTAAAAAATACATGTAACGATATAAATATTTAATAAATAAATAAATTTTACCTTAAATAAAATTAGGGGTGATAATTCATATCGTGACAATTCATGTCGTATAGTGTCTTATAATGTCGTATCAAGACATGTGAATAACAAAAAAAAATGTTCAATTCGAATGCGATTCGTTTAATTAATTGTGCCAAAATCTTGAAGTCTAACACATACATATTTATGAAGTTGGTTACATGACACGACCCGTTTAATTCGTTTAATTTTGTCATTAATGTGTCGTGACACAAAAATACACGTTTAAAAATTATTAATTTTTAACTAAAATTTATTTATATATTGAGAAAATATATATTAAATATTTAAAATTTAAGTCAATATAAGATTGAATTTAAAAATATTTTTTATACATATAAATATATTTATTTAAACCGTGTTTAAATATATATATATATATATATATATATATATATATATATATATATATATATTTGTGTTATGTATTACATGTTAACTCATTAATCTGACTATATAATCTTATTTAATCGTATCTATTACGAGAAATGCGAGTCAATCTATTTAGATCTACTTTTTATTGTGTCATAAATGGATTGACTTATTTTATGATCTGAACCTGTTTATGTCAAATCTAAATTCGTTTAATTATATGTCGTGTCTTTTATCAGGTTGTGTCAAAAATTATCAACTCTAAATGAAGTAATAATAACAATAAGAAAGTACACATATAGATATAACTTAATAACAAAGTGTATTCTGTGATGAGGGAGAATATTAAGCTCAATTTTTTTCCATCCATACTCATAGTGAGAGCTATTAAAAAAAAAAAAAAACTACTTCTCTATTGTGGAAGCTATCCTTTTATTATATAATTCATAATATTGTTTTGGTTCATTGAATCATTCGTGGATTAAAAACGAATAACAGTAAGAAAGTGATTACTTTTTATTTTACATATGTTTTTAATACTATTATTCTGAAATAAAAATGATAAAAAATGAGGGAAACGAAATGGGCACATCACACATGTACTGATAGATTTTCAACTTATTAAGTAGGGCAAGCAGGGCAGATTGATGGACACCTTTAACAGTTAATAGATGACAACTGCTGTATCCAATGAGTTTGCTCACTTTTATTTGTAAATGCATTGTACAATAATTAATACTATAGATAATGGATAAAATCAAATAGTATTAATAACAGTACTACAAGTAGCAATATC
>CATIWR010333817.1:0-18512 GCA_949677035.1 Omphalea diandra | reverse complement strand
TGGTCTGTGCCAACTATCTTAATGGGATGTATAGCCTTGTCTAACTACTTATAATTGTATAATATTTAGATAACTTTCCTATTTTATAAATACCCATACCCAACTTTTCACTTCAAAATCTACATTTTTAGTTCCAAAACATGGCAAAAGCTTTTTTACGATCTCTCTCATTCCAAATCTGGCCTGATCTACCTTAGGTCGACCTTCTTTCTCTTCTTTATATCTCTTTTGTTTGTTTAGATGTGAATTTCCTCCTAGCTGCTTGCGACACATGGGATTCCACCACCCATACCTTTCATTTCAAGGATGCAGAGATATGCCCCTTATTAGAGGAGTTTGACATTATTCTCGATTATCTTGTCACTATCATAGATCAAATTATGCTGCCTTAAATAGATTACCCATATGTTTGAAATATGATGGAGCTGTTCGACATGCGATATGAGAAGGTGCCTCGGTCACGCTGGGTGAGGAGAAAATTCTCATTACTCCTTTTCTCACTCTCTTCCTCTCTAGTTCCCATGCTTAGGCAGTTCAGACCCACATTGCAACAACCATTTTGATGGACAAGTATTTGTTGTGAAAAGAGGATAAGAAGATCGATCTATAGGTCTTGTGTATTATACAAAGGGCTGACTTACGAAGGATTCTCATACCAATAATATTAGGTGAGACGATTATGGATCTTAACTAAGTAGCTCTTAGTATCAGTGATTCTTTCATGGGGAGCTCGTTGTTATTTTTTATGAGAATTCCTATTACAGTTTCTTCTTTTTCTTGTATATTTGTTCATTATTACCCTAATTTTTGCTTGAACCACCATTGTGAGTTTTCAATCTAGCAGGCTGCTAATGTTTTCTTAGGTAATCCTTTCTAGTTTTCAACCTAATTAGCATATTATATTTTTTTTCTTTTTTCATCTCTTTTTTTTTCAAATACAGCTAAAAGAGAGGCGGAGACAAATGGCTACCCCCCACTATTGATCTGAGGCTTTATTACCCATAACACCACTCAAACTGCCATTTGTTGAGGCTAGCTTTTACTAGAGCCGAGTAGGCCAAGTGGATGTCTCGTATCACTGTCATCGACATCTGCTAGGATTGCCCATGGTGGAATCTAGAATGTGTTATCTTGAGAACTTACAGAGACTATGTCATCCTTCTTGTTTTAGCATTGGGCACTTTTATATGATCCTGCTTGGGTGAAATGCCAATTCGGTGCTTTTCAACTCGAGGTAGAGTTCCTTCCTTCCTTTGTCGAGGATCCTTTGTCTCAGCAGTTATTAGACATAGTTGATGCTACTTGGACTAGTTGCCATACCTATGACTTTTATACCAGCAGAGATCTATAGCCTGAAGATGATGCGGACTACATGGCATGGTTACGTGACTTTTAAAGTTCTAAACATCCTCCCTATCGTACTAGAGAATAACAAACAATGATCTTTCATGGAAAAATATCTCTTTTATATATGTGATTCTAGTTCAAGGCCATGCTTAATAGAATTTACTTTAATTATGTGAATATACTTCCCTTCGATGTTGTCCTTAACATAGACTACTTACATTTTGCACATTACATATTAATTGAATGTATGACTACTACTTTTAATAATGGCACACTAGAATATTTAATTGCCTTGCTCAATGCCTTTGCTTGGCTAGTCTTTTATCTTCTACTCTTATTTTTTTTCCTTATAACTTAACTGCTCTATAGTTGTTCCCCTAGTGGTTGGTCGTACTCTTTCGACTTTTACCTTGTATGTCGTCATTTTCCTTTTTTTTTTTCTTTTTTTTACTCAAACTTTCACTTAAGCCACCCTTTTGGATTTTTGACTTAGTGAGCCATTTTTTCCTTTTTATTTTGCTTTATGATTTTATGCCCTAACCTAAGCCGCCTTTTCGGGTTTTTAACTTAATGGACTATTTTACTTTTCTTAAATCTTATGTGAAGTATCTTTTCAGCTTGTTCAGATTTACTGATTCAACAAACTCATTCCCTTCCATATCTGATAATTGTACTACACCACCTGAATAGATCTTTTTGACCACATAGGGGCATTCCTAGTTTAGTTTAAACTTTCCTTAAGAATCATGAGTTTGTGGCCAGACTGCCTTTAACACCAAATCACCAACCTTTATCATATGTGGCCTAACCTTTTTATTAAATGTTTGGGCCATCCTAGCTTGATACAACTGGATGTGATACAGAGCCTTTAGCCTTTTCTCATCTAGCAAAGCTAATGGTTCAAATCAATTTCTCACCATTGGCATTCAGGGATATTAGACTTAACCAATAGTCGTAAGGGCATTACCTTTAGCTTAATTAGCAATACCAACTCCATCCTATACACCAAAGAATAGTATGTCGCTCTAGTTGATGTCTTTGTTGTAGTCCAATAACCCCATAATGCATATAGTAACTTCTCTGACTAGTCCTTATACATTTCAACCATTATTGTAAGAATAGTTTTGACATTATTGTTGGTTGCCTCAACTACCCTATTATCTTATGGCTTATATGGTGATGACCTGCAGTGATTTACTCCATACTTCTTTAAGATCACCCTAACCTCGGCCTAAAAATGAACGTCATTATGTATAAGCATCAAATTTGGGTACTATAGATGCAAATTTTGATGATAAAAATCACTGAACCAATTCCCCATAATGCAAAGGGAATTGTAAAAGGAAGACGTGAAAAGCTCTAGGAAAGCTTAAAAAAAACCCAAGAAAAACCTAAGACTAAGCCTAAGGTTGCCTACTAAGTTTGATGGGCTATACACCCTTAGCCCCTAAAGCAGGACTGTACAGGCCATGTACTAAGGTTGTATATCATATATAAGGATGTATAGCCTACCTTGAAGCCCTAGCCTTGAGAACCTTCTGAAAATGGTCCCCACCATAAACCTTAGGGTTGTACAGTCCAGGTAAATAGGTGTATAACCCATGCTTAGATGTACAACTTATGTGTAAACCTAATTCTAGGAGATTCATCTCCCTTTTTATGATTGGTTACATTCATGGTGTAACCAGAACCATTTTAGGCTTTGGTGCACTCACCCAACACTTATAAATATCCTTTCATTTAAAAGGGAGAAGAGGCTTGGAAACCTTAAGGTTACTATACCAAAATCACTTCTCAAAGCACACTTGACATAGAAACCCTAAACCCTAACCCACTCCCATCACTTCCATGGTAGAGCTAGGCCTAAACTCTTCACTTTTATGCATTCTCTAAGCATTTTGGAGGATATTAAATACCTTGTAAGCCTTCGAGAGCATAAAAACACAGAAAGACATTCAAGAACCCCTATTTCCCCTTTTCTTCTTCCCCTTCTTCCTTCTTTCTTTATTTTCCAAAACCTAGTATTTGGGGGCTATAACAACCTATCTTTATAGGTTGTTCAACCCTGGTTTCCTTAACATAGATTTTTAAAACCCTTTTTCTTCTCATTTAAATATCTTTTATTGAAGGCATTCTCTTATTTTTTTTTTATCATTCTAGCGAAAGAATAGGATAAGGCTAAATATTCAAGGACCCCTATTCATTTCAAAATGGAGTTTTGATAAGTTTGCAGTGGTTTTCATGGTTCTATCCATCTTAATGTTCATACTTTATAATGTGGGTTCAGTAATGGTTTTCAGTTATGTTTCGATCATTTTAAGGCAGTGACCAAGTAAAGGACTTATGGTTCCAAGGATCTTGAGAGCTGCTTCTATGTTTGTTTTAATACTTAAAACATATGAATAGTATCTTGGCCATTTACCTCTTTCTTTGAGTTGCATACTAGTCTTTACCATGGTTAGCCATGCATATGGTTGTCCAAGCTCTCTATGAGTAATGAGAAGGAGGGTTCATCAACCTTAGGATCCTTTTTATAATGATTTTTTGACTTAAGCCATCAAACAATCTTCAAATGCCTTACATTGCATGTTTGCTTCTTCATATATTCCTGATTCATGCATATGTTTTATATTGTTTACTGATTTTGTGATGTTGGCATGTGTTACCATGGACATTAGATGTATATTTAAGGACCTTGACTTTGGAGGTGTGGTGAAGTAGTCATTATGGATTTTATTTTCTTTTTTCCTTTAGTTACTATTATTTGTTTTTTCATCATTTGATTACTAACTTCTTCTCTTCCATTGGGTGTAGTATCCTTATTAGTGCTAAACCATGATTGTGGTCTTGATCATCATATTATGTGTTTATGATGATTTTGGTGTGGATGAGTGTAGGGATTAATGCATGCTAAAATGCCCTCGCCATGATGCATGACCCTATTTTCGATTAATTATGCATGATATGAATGAATGGGTACATGATAATGCATGCCAAACCCCTTGCCATGATGCATGAACCCTCTCCCCTTTGGATTGATGTGATGATTTGATTGTCTCTATCATGTTAGATGTATGTTTAGGGGCATTAATTGGACGAATCAATAACTCATTAAAATATTAAAAGTGAACCAAATATGCCCAAAGGTTAGGTCCTAATGTTTGTGTTGTTCGGGGTGCCTAACCTCTTTTCTAAGTTGTACCTAATTTTTAAACCCTATCTCTAATGGGGTGAAAATGAAATAGACCTTTTCATTGACTTAGAATAGGTTCAACTTTTGTCTTTCCTAGATTCTTACCCTGACTAATGTCGGGTGGCGACTTCATATTTTCTAGTAATGGTATCAATGTATTATCCTACATTCGGTCCCCTGATAACCATCTTTTTGGACTTAAGACTTTAAAGTCACACAATACCTAAAGGGATCCCTTAGTGATCCAAACGTGCACCACACCTTAGTGTTATTACCAATGTAAAGAACCTCATCCTTTTGATCCCCTAATGATCGATAAAAGGATGGAGTTACAAGCAACATTCCACTCATTCGAGTGCAATCACAAAATTTGAGGCGCTCAAAATAGTTACTCAATTGAGGACCTAAAATTGACTTTGCATTTAATCTCTGATTCATTTTTAACATTTTAAACTTGTTATTAAGTTGCCCTTTTACATTCTTGTAAACTGCATACTTCACCACGTGCACTGTGTGCCTATAGATAAACCGATGGTTATCCAAACTTGAGACTTAAGCTCCATTTAGGTTTAGGAGATTGTAAGGAGGATTCTTTACTATTAAGCCTAGTACCTTTAGGTATATCGAATGAGGGTTCATAATAATTGCCCCTCGAGCTTATGAGAGCCATAGACTACAACAACCTTCTCAACCATTAGACGTATGTATGAGCCAATAGTGCCTTGGAATAGGGTACCCCACTTGTTTGCATTTCTTTAAAGAAGAGTGAAAGTCCTCGAAGAACATGGCTAACAGCCCTTAATGTAGGCATAAATGGAACACCATCCCTTTGATGTAATTATCCCCCATATGTAAATACTTATGTATTTTCTCTTCCCCTATGTAAATAATTTTCATGTACACCCCTTTCTTCCTAAAGGTATTTTATTCCTTGCTTGTACATATTTCTTCCAGTAATATAAATGAATTTTTCCTTTTAGTTCTTTTATGCATGTTCTTTCAAGGCTTTAAAGTCTTCTTGGTCTGAGGCTACCCCATGCATTCTTTGCCTCAATATGGTATAAGAATAAGGCCACACCTAAGAAAGAGCTATTAGACCTCATGCATGGGAGTAATAAGGTTGGAAGGATCTTTGTGTAAAATGACTTATGCATATCATGCATATATGCATTGATGATCTATTCATGCATCATACTGATAACCCTTGTCTTATAACCATCATAACTCTATCTAGACCCTTATGGAAGAGAATGGGGAATTAACTTACTAGAAAGAGTAAGACTTTAAGTCCAAGCCAAAAAGTTGATTCGATCATGGAGCCAACCAAACCACCAGATTTCTTAGACAAGATGATGGCCGATTTCAACTCTGAAATGAAAGAAAAGATTACTAAGGAGGTAAACAAGTGTGATAATGAAATTTTGAAAAAAGGGAAACCTCTACTAATAAAACTGACAAAAGGAAAGCACTAGTGAAAACGCCCCAACCAATGGTGGTTAATGACGATCTATTTGGGATGAAGGAATACTATAAAAGCAAGCTTACCAAGGAAGTGGAAAGTACTACTGGTATTCTAAACAAACCCTAAAGAGTAAGAAGGAGAGTACTCGATTTGATGACTTCACCAAATAGTTAAAAAAGATACAAAAGGCTCTAGGTGCCAAAGGTTTAGAAAATGGAATAGATATTGAAGAATTACTAGCTTGTAAACTTAAGAAGCTACCAACTAACTTCTAAATGTTAAAGCTTCCTAAATTCACGGGGTCCAAAACAGTAATAACCATGTTCATTCATATGTGTCAGTCGTGTAGACGTATGAGGTTCTTATGGATACTATGTTAGAGCTTTTTGAGTTGTCAGTAGAAGGGTCTACCAAGACATGGTACTTCAACTAGCTGAAGACTATTAGGGAAGACTAGAGAGAGCTAACAGAAGCTTTCGAAAATCACTTTACCTATAATTCAAATATGAAAGTCACATTGCAAGACTTAGAATCTTTAAAGCAAAAAACTGGTGAAAGCTTCAATTATTATATCAAAAGGTGGAATAAGATAGCTTCAGAGGCAACCATAAGGCCCACAGAGAGAGAACATGTCAGAATGATTGTAAATGAGGCTTTGCCTAGTATTAACACCAAAATTAGAGGAATATTGGTCAAGAATTTTAAGGATCTCTAAGAAGTGGGTTTACAAGCTGAAAAGCTAGAATTTGAGTCAAGAAGACAATATGGGGGAAAGAGAAGTGCCCTGTCTCATCCTTAAAATAATGGAAACAAGACGATTGATGTAAATGTGGTAAGAGCGCTAAGACAGTTTATTGATTTGGGGATGCCTTTATATAAAGCATTTAAAAGGTTGCAGAAGAAGGGAGTGTTAAAGTCTCTAGCATCGAGACCACCTCCTAATCTACTACCTAGGGGATATAAAGCTAATGTTTACTACATTTTTCATCAAGGAGCAAGTCATAGTATTGATAATTGTTACAGGCTGAGATACGAAATTTAAGGCCTTATTGACAATTAAGACTATTATGCCACTGAATGCTTGGAGGCCTAGCATCAGGAGGAACCCTCTTCCAAACTATCGCAATGTTTCTCCCCTAAGTTAAAAAGCATTTATGAGAAGGTTGTGAGGCAAGTCAGGGTGGTGTGCACCATTAATCCTTGGGAAAAGCTCAAATGAAGATACGAAAGAGGTGCAAAAAAAGAGGGTGATTTAGCTATGGGATGATAGTGATGAGAAGAGAGAGAGAGAGAGAGGGAGAATAGGCAAGCCATGTTACTTATAGTAAGATATACTATTCAGATAGAGAAGCTCCTAAGGAACCAAAGGTTGAGAAGAGAACAGATGAACTAGTCGTGAAGGAGAAAGAGGAAGACAACCATATTATGAAATAGTTAAAGAATATGTTTGTCCAAATCAATGTGTAGGAGCTACTTATCACTGCTTAGGAACATAAAAGGACTATGGTAGAGGCTTTGTCTAGCCTAATCATTTCTAGTGAAGCCACTTTGAAAGATGTGGTTGCATTAGTGACCCATAAAGGTAAAATTACCTTTTTAGATAAGGATTCGCTACCAAAAGGAAGATATCATAATCAAAATTAATCTTTGTATGATGGTGGATGATAGATTTAGAATTAATTTCTATCCTTCAGAGTTGTTAAATAAGTTTAGATTGTCTTAAAAAGATTTAGAGGTTTCTAATAGTGGCATTAGGGCTTATAAAGATAGTAGAAGGCCAACTGCGGGTATGTTTAATAGTTTGGTAAAGACAGACATAGTGGAGACCATGGTGGAATTCACAATCTTAGACATTTCAATTACTTTCTCGCTTTTGCTGGGGAGACCATGGTATCATCCTCACGGTGGTATGCCCTTCACTATTTATCAGAAAGTTAAGATTCCTTATAAAAGAGAGAATCTGACCATCTGTTCAGAGGTTGGGGAGATTGTGTTAGCTTTGAATGTGGCTATTTATCATCTTTGAGGGTTTTAGGTTACTAGAGTCATTGATAGATGGGTTGATCCAAAGGTGATCAAAATTAAGAAAAACATGAACTTTCTGCCCTGATAGGGGCTAGGAAAAAATTCTATCGGTATATTATAATTCCCAGAGATCCCCACTCAGACTATAAGGAAAGGTTTGGGATATCGTGATGAAGGGTCAAAGCAATAAGATAGAGATTTGCATGGACCCCTATCAGATTTCTTTATGAGTGAAAGGGAAGTCACCAAAAAACTGGAGCAAAGGACTACTCAAAGTGAGAAGTTGTTGGGTCATGACATGGATAAACTTGAGAAGGCTTTCTTTTGGCTAGATATTGGTGAGCTAGGATTTAAGAACTATTAGGACTCATCGAAAGAGGATTGTAAAAAAAATAAGAAGGGGAAATAGGTTATAGGGGTAAAGAATGGTCAAGAATTGACTCGGTCTGTAGTTATATACGAACCTTAGTCTACGTAGTCGTGGGATGAAAAGAAAAATGTTACTAATGAGCAGGCTGAGCAGTATTTATTCGATCAGAAATTTTGGGCCACTGGGGAACATCATGTAAAGGATAGGCTTGGATCAATGAAGTAGAATACACCCTTCATGGACCTAAAATAGGAGCATACCAGATTGTGCAAATTTATTAAAGCTATGTACACCGAGATAAAATTAGAAGACATCGAGAACATGATTGTGAATTCCATTAAAGAAGTAAGTAGTTGGGAAATGAGAAACTTTATGGCAGAGATTGAGCTAACCATGGCAGATGGAGTAACACTTTGGGTAGAATTTCTGAAGATTGAGTCAGGAGATGAATAAAGTATTGAGGAAGTTGTCAAGTATATTATTAGTACAAAGAATGGAGAAAAGAGAGATCCTTTATAAAAAGTTGATCTTGAAGTTTAAACTTAGGAAGTAAAGGGTGAAGAAAAGGAAAAGGCTTAGGCAGAAGAGGCCCCTATCAATCAACCAAACGAAAAGGACTTTCTTGTTAACATTATGACGATGATGTATTTCTTTTTAAGTTTAAGGCAATGAATGATGAATTCGCTTACTTGTTTCTTGTGTTTCCTTATGGCAGTGTGCATAACATGCATCATTTCATGATAATTTTTAACATTAATTTTATGTATATGACTGCATTTAATCTTGGTACACAGGAAAATCCTAAAATCTTGCTCATTATCAGCGATATCACACTAGAAGAATGACAAAAGTTTGAACAATTTCTTAAAAGGTACCAAAGCATCTTTAACCTGGATATATGAGGACATGTTAGGGGTTAATATGCCAATCACAGAACATAGGATCCCAACCTACCCATACATGAAACTAGTCAAACAGAAACTTTGCAGGATGAGACCAAAGTAGGCTAAGCTGTTTAAGGAAAAAGTAGCAAAACAACTACATACCAAGTTCTTGGAGGTGGTGGACTACCCTGAATGGTTAGCCAACGTAGTGTTGGTGCCAAAGAAGAATGAGAGAGAGTAAAATGTGCATTGATTATTGAGATCTAAATAAAAGCATGCCCAAAGGATGATTTTCCTTTGCTATATATTGATGTGCTAGTAGATAACATTACAACTTATGTTATATATTCCATCATTAATGAATTCTCAAGGCACAATCAAATTCTTATGGCTATCACAGATAAGGTAAAGATAACTTTTACCATGGATGGGAATATATTGCTACAAGGTGATGTCATTTTGGGGAAAGAATGCAAGAGCGACATACCAGTGAATGGCGACTGCCTTATTGCATGATTTGATCCACAAGGGGGTGGAAGTGTATATGGATAACATGATGGTGAAGTCAAAAATAAGGAAAGGGCATTTCGAAGCTTTGAAAAAGTTCCTAAAGAGGGTCGGTGAGTACAACTTGAGGTTGAATTCAAAGAAGTATATGTTTAGGGTCACCTCTAAAAAGTTGTTAGAGCACATGGTTAGTGAAAAGGGGATCGAAGTGAGCTTGGATAAAGTAAAGGCAATTCAAGATTATGCCCATGCCTAAAACAAAAAAGGAGATCCTATGTTTTTCTTAGTCACTTGTAGTACATTAGTCGATTCATAGCAAGACTCACTCCTATCTGTGAGTTGATCTTCAAGTTATTAAGGAAGGATCAACAGTAAAGTGGAATGAACAATGTTAATAGGTCTTTAAGAAAATAAAAAAATATATGACCAACCCTCAAGTATTGAAGCTGCCAAAGTTGGGAAAACCACTAATTTTATATTTGATAGTAGAAGATAGCTCCATTGGTGCAATGTTAGCTCAAGAAGATGGAGCAAGGAATGAACAAGTAGTGTACTATCTTTGTAAGAAGTTATTATCCTATGAAGTGAAGTATAATTAGGTAGAGAAGACTTGTCTGGCATTGGTTTGGGTGATGAAGAGGCACTATTTTTAGTCATATTTCATGGAAGTGGTTTCGAAGATTGACTCGATTAAGTATTTACATGAGGCCCCTTCCCTTACTAGATGATTGGCCAAGTGGTTAATCTTATTGATGAAATTTGCTATTAAGTATAAAGCTAAAAAGGTATTCAATGGACGAGCAGTTTTAAAGTACTTGCCACAATAACCCCTTAAAGAAGGAGAGACTAAACTTCTTCAGTTCCCAAATAAAGGTTTAAGATCAATTGAACCTTAAGGGTGGAGAGTATAATTCGATGGAGCTATAAATAAGAAATGGGCAGGTGTAGGAATAATTTCAATCTCATCACAAGGAGAACTGTATCCTATAGTTAAGAAGTGAACTACAATATGACCCATAACATGGCTGAATATAAAGCCTGTGCACTGAGGCTTAAACTCTTGAAATAGATAAGGGTAAGGATGATTGAGATGTTCAAGGACTCATTGCTGATCATTTTGCAAGTAACAGATGAAAGGGAATTGAGAGAAGAACGTTTAGGCCCATATTTAGAACAAGTGAAATGATTGGTATAGAATTTTCAAAGAGTCACATTTCATCATCTACCGAGGGAAAAAATGCAATGGCTAATGCCTTGGCCACTTTGGTATCTATTTGGAATGGGCTAAATGTGATACCCATGAAAACTATTTATCACGCCTCGATTTGGGGTGTTACAGGGATATAAGAGTAACGTAGGTATCAATGGAGAATTGCCCCTAGTATTTTGATGATAGAGGTATTTGGAAATCGATGAATACCTTTAGAAGGCCGAAAAAAAGGATAAAGATGTGATCCAAAGGTTATCTTCATAGTTTATGGTCTACGACGAGGTAACATATAAAATGATGATTAATGGATTCCATTTGTGATGCTTGGCTAAGAAGGAGGTCCAAAAGTCGTGGAGGAGGTGCATGTAGGAGTGTGGTCCCCACATGAATGGGAAGATATTGGCAAAGAAAATTCTGAGGTCGGGGAAGTATTGGACTACTGTAGAGCATGACTATATTTAAAAAGTTCAAAGTTGTCACGAATATTAGGTTCATGGTAGCCTCAATCATTTATCATTAACTAAGTTGCAGAATTTGACATCACCATGGTCGTTTACAGCATAGTGTATGATGTGGCCAAAGAAATTTGGTTAGCCTCTATGAGAGGGCATAAGTATATTATAGTAGCAGTGGATTTTTTTCCCAAAGTGGGTAGAGGGTAAAGCCTTTGGTAAGCTGAGGGCAAAGCAAATTATTGGACTAGATAGTCAAACCTAGGTCAAAATCTCTTTTGATCTTGATAACACATGATTGAATAGTTCTAATGTCTTGTCTAAGTGTGTTGCTTGCATAAATTAAGCTAGAACATCATTATAAGTTGAATGGAGCACAAAATTAAAATTGCCATTAAATCGCAACCGTTAGACACAAAATAGTCAGTGCTACCAAGAGAAGTCCTTGACTCAAATTGGATAGTACCAATCATGGTGAAAATCACATCCTTGATAGCATCTATGACTTTCAATTAAGTTTGGAGGAATTTTAGAGCTCTATCTAGCTTAAGCCATGTGTCATAAAATGGTTACAAATTCATATGTTGCAGCCACAATATTATCATAGTGACCATTACAAACCCAACTTAAAACTCCATATTGGACAGTGGCAATTGCGACTAGCAATAGCATGTAGTTAGCCGACATGATTGATTTCATGTTCACCATATTAAGGTAGCAATCATGACATTTAAAACCAAGAAAAAGGCTCAAATGGCTAATTTTCTAAAGAACAAATGTCATACTGTCACATGTCCTAGCCATTAGACATATTTGAAGATCTTATCTACAATTAGGCAAATTCTAGAGCAAAAGGATATAGTGACTATGACATACCTATAATGGCCATAACTTTGGCCTAACAATCATTTAATGCAGATTTGTCTAGCACACTTTAGAGATATGGCCATAGTTTTGTATTTAGAGTTTATTTGGTGGGAATAAGCTATAAATACTCTCTAAATGGACATAATACAAGAGAATAACATTCATTGTAACCAAACTCTTGCAAATTTACTTTTTAGCTCATACGCATTCAATTTCTTGTATTGAGTTATTATTTGGTATGAGCATTAAACACTACTAGGTTTTTCTTTAAAAGTTATTGTAAAACTCTTATTTAGGTTTAGTGTTAACCTTAGGAAACACTAGTGAGGTTGTGTGTGAGCCATTGTAAAACACAAGTTATAATGTTTAGTGTGAGGTTACAAAACATCATTTGATATTAGTGGGACACCCAATTAGAAGAATTAGGGATTGGATGTAGGGTTAATTAAACTATGATAAATCCTTGTATTATCTATCTCTTATACTTTTTCTAAAACTTGAATCATTAATCTAACCTCCAAAATTTAAATTACCCATCAATTTAAACCCCTCTCCCCTCCTTGGTGCATAAGGGCCACAAGTGGTGTCAAAGCATAGTCTCGAACAAAGCCTTAATTGAGTGAGAAAAGATCATGCACAAGAAGGAATCCACGCTCACCTCTAACCTTACTTTAATATATCAGACCATACTCATTAGAAATATAGAATGGAGATCTATTTAGATAGTGATATGGTGGATTTGTGGGATATTGTATTAAAGGAATGGAAGCCTCTAACCAAAATAGTAGATGGTAGTGAAGAGCTAATTCTAATAGAAGAATGGGTGGAAGCATATAGAAAGTCAAATGGTAAGAACAAGAGAGCAATGACCATTCTCTTGAGCTTCCTATCAAGAGAGAAGATAGGTAGAGTGCAATATTATTTAACCGCCTATAGAATATGGAAGGCCTTGGAGAACCACCATGAGGGCACTACACTAGTGAATAGGAGTCTTTATGATGAAAGAAAATGAAAGAATCACCGACATGACTAATAGACTCCTCTTCATTATCACAAACATGAAGAAGTTTGGAAGAATTCTCATAAACCATAAGGTAAACACTAAAATTCTTAAATCTCTTTCGCTTTAGAAATTTAGTGGTACAATTTGTAGCATATAAGAATTCAATCTAAAGATTTGAAAGGTGCAAACGGAAGTCCTTATTGGCAAGCTACTTACTCATGAGCTAGCCTTGAAGAAGGATGAGGAGATGAAGAAAATGAGAAGACAAGTAAACAAAATTGACAAAGTAAAAAAGAAGAATCTTGCTCTCAAATCTTCAAGCAAAGATAAGGAGGTTGAAGTTGCCTTTAGTGATAGTGATGAAAGTGAGAAGGAAGAAGAAGAGCTAGCAATACTCTGAAGAAGGACAAAAAAGCTAATAAAGAGATGAAAAGATAAGAGGAACTTTAAAAGAGCATTTCCTTTATTTCAAAGATAAGAAGAATAAAGAGACTTGTTATAAATATGAAAAACAAGGTCACATTAAACCCAAATGTCTGAAGCTCAAGAAGAAGAAAAAGTGGGATAAGGAGAAAAATAAGAGCTTCAAGGCTGCATAAGATGATAGCTTAAGTGAGGAAGAAGAAGATGAAGAAGTTGACGACCTATATTTTTTAGCTCAAAAGGACTCCTCCAATAAGGTCAGTACTTTTTCACATTCCTGTCATTATTATGAGGACTTAGATAATGTGGATGATGAGCTTCTTGAAGCTCTAACCTTGAGAGGTGATAAATAAAAATCTCAAATGAAAACTTACAAGAAAAAGTGTTTAAAACATGAATATGAATTTAAAAGTTTAAATGATCTTGTAAATGACTTGAGGACTTCTAATGTAAAATTTAGAAAATCTTTCTAAAAACTCATCCTCTCTTGATACTTTGAGAAAAGAAAATGGCACTTTAAAAAGTGAAGTGATTGAACTTAGGAATTCCATCTCAAAATTTTACAAAAGGAAGGAAGCCTTGGATAATGTTATTGTATCTCTAAGACCCCCTTAGTAAGACATGGTTTGCTTTAATGGAGCTTTTTCATCTGCATCATCTCCTTCTACATTCGTTGGAGCATATACACCTTAAACTTTTAGTATTGAGGTTATTGGGAAGAAAAGTGCTCCTAGCACTAAGCCACCTCTAATGAAAGGCTCTCCAAGGCTCAAGTACTAAGCCTCAAAAAGCAAATCATGCATACAATTATACCAAGAGGAATGCTCCAAGGCTCAAGTACTTATCCCCTTATCTCTCCTTTCAACCCCCTCTAGGTATTCACCACTCCCTAGATACCTTTGCACATTATGGTAGCATGAGTGATTTTTCACCAAAACTTATACCACTCTTTCGTCAAGATAACATGGTGTTGTAGATCTAAGTGTGATAAGAGGCTTCAACAACATCGTGCTTAGTGCATCCCAAATAAAACCCAAAGTTGTTAGTGTGTCAGCCATCATGTTCTCATCCCGTGGCAGGTGATAAAATATGACTTTTTTAAAAATTTTGTGCCAACCTTTTAATTGCTTCAAGTACAAACTCCACTGCTCTTCCTTTAATTCCATCTCATTTGTCACCTAAGAGATAACCAATCATGAATCCCTAAACACTTTAGTAATCTTAAGCTTCATTTGCATCAAAAGTTCTAGTCCAAGTGCATAAGCTTCGTACTCAAACGTGTTGTTAGTTACCCTAAAGTCAAGCTTTTTAGCCACAGAGAAGAGTTCTCCTTCTAGTGAAATCAACATTACTCTTACACCTGGTCCATTCTTATTTACCGTCCCATTGAAGTACATTCTCCAACCTAGTGACTCGATCATGCCTAATCCTTCATCATAAATTGAGAAAGTTTTGATTCTCTTTCTTTGAGAGGTTGTTATGTTAAATACTTTGTTACTACACATCCTTTAATCAATTTCACAATCACATACTTTATATCAAACTCAGTTAGAAGAATCAACCAATTGTTCGATCTCCTAGTTAGAGTAAGGACCTCGTATAGGTATTTGACCAGGTCTGACTTTGAGATCTGACTTCGAGACAACCTCTACAGAGTATGACTGGAAGTAATGCCTTTAATTCTTCATGGCCCATACTAATGCTAAACAAGTTTTCTCCATTTGGTTATACTTCTCTTCATAAGACAAGCTTCTTGCTAAGGTAATACACAACATGCTCATTCCTCATCTCATCTTCTTCAACTAACATCACACCCATGGTATTTTCCTCTACTATTAGATATAAGATTAATGGCCTTCTCCATTTTAGGGTTCTTAACATCGATGAGTTAGTTAAATACAACTTTATCCTTTCAAATGCGTTTTAGCATTGTGTTATGTCAAATGAGAAAATATTTTGAGAGCATGTGACCCCAAGGTATTGGACTCACTCATCTACTTTGAATGATGCGTTTTGAATGAAAATAAAACTAAATCAAGAGAAGTTCTAATGTTTGTACTATACTATCTTTGGATGATTTGAATAGACAGAATGAGATTATTGTGAATGCCAGGGGGCAAATATTTGGAGAAGATATGACCCCAAGACCTATTGAATGTTAAAGGGCCATAACAAGTTCAATAGGCATTGTGCAAGTTCAACAGGCATTGAACATCTCTCAACGTGTATTGGACCATTCAACAGGCATTGAAGGATGAACAATGGACGTTGATTGGATGTTGGAAATTGCCAAAGCCTTCTAAAATTTACAATGGGCATTGTCCCTTTGAAATAGGCATTGAAGAACTATTCCAGGTTGAGCTATGTTGGACCTCACCGCGAGCAATGTAGTTTCATAATGGGCATTGATCTAGCCTAGCAATAGACATTTTATATTCACAATAAGCATTGGAAAAGTGTCTATGCTTGAGCAAAAGCTTTTGGAACTTGAAATGGGTATTAGTCCTTCTCAACAAGCATTAAAGGAGTTTCCAATGAGTACTGCGAATTGCTTAACAGGCATGAAAAGTAACTATGCAAAGTTTGAAAAATAGAGCACCAAGTTTAAGCTTTTTAGAAATGAACAACAAATATTATTCTTACTCCAACAGGCATTGTTGTCAAAGCCAACAAGCATTGAATGATGATCAACAGGCATTGGAAGTAACCATTATAAGTTCAATGAAGGTTGATGAAAAATTAGATGTTGTCTCCTCTAACAGCTAATTTTGCAAAAAAGTTGTCAAACTGAATATAAACTATTCTAATGGCTAGTTTTGGAGTTTAGTTATATAAAAAGTACTTTTAAAGACTAGAAAAATGATAGAAAGTTTGGAGAACATTTGTAAACAACTAGAAAACATCTTTATAACTCTTTGTGCAAACCTTTTGGTGTTGCTTTTGTATTTAGGTAAAGTGAGGATTGTTTTTTATTACTTTTTTCAAAGTAGTTTTTCTTAAGCACTAAGTGTATTTGACGCCTAATTGAGAGGCATTTGACACTGTTTAGATATATCCTTACAAGTGCTTGTAAAGGTTGGTATTGTACGTAGAGAAATACCAAGGAGTTGGGATGGCTCTCTTATTTCTTGTAAAAGAGAGTGATTGTAAAGGTTATCCTTGAACTTGTAAAAGGGAAAGGTTCTTTCTAAGCTTATAAAAGGGAAAGGTTCTTCTTAAGCCTGTAAAAGGGAAGGTTATCCTTGAGCCTATAAGGAGAAGATTGTTCTTGAGCCTGTATAAGGAATAGAAAAGCCTAAGTGAAAACTTAAGGAGTGGAGTAGGAATGTTTTCAAACTATTATAAAAATCTTTGTGTTTGATTTATGTTGTTTGCTTCAGCTTTAGTTGTTTGTATTTTTATTTACAACCCAATTCACCTCCCTCTTGGGTTGCCACATTTCCATCCAAGGCCAACACATTATGCATTCCACTTCATCAACTAATCCTTTCTCAACAACCTAAATATTGGTTCACAGATGAGTGTAAGTCCTACTATTAACGTGCCGATATATTACAAGTGACCTAGGAAGTCCCAAACTTCCTTCTATGTCTTAGGTGTAGTTATGTCTTGAATAGCCTTCACTTTGTCTGGATCCACTTTTTGTCTTTCATGCTTGCCACATGTCCTAATAGTTTGCCAAAGGCCACCCCGAATGCACACTTCTTAGGATTCAACCGTAAGTTGTACTTATCGACCCTTTTTAGAAACATCTTCTGGGCTTTAAAATGAACCTATCTTGTTTTAGACTTCACCATCATGTCATCCATGTATACCTCCACCTGTTTCTGGATTAAGTCATGAAACAAACCTGTCGCCATCCGTTGGCATGTCAGCCTCACATTATTTAAGCCAAACGATATTGCTTTATAACAATATGTCCCTCATTCCATGATGAAAGCTATTTTCCCATCCATAGCCATAATTTATGAATTGAATCATCGACAGAGGAAAATGAAAAGGCCCGCATGAAGAAATATTCCAAAACGTCCATCGAAATTTTATTGGTTAAGTTGGTAAATAAAAATAAATTCCTAACAAATTACTAACATATATAGTGTCAAGTTTTGTCTGTAAATTGTAATAAAAATGACAACGACCTTTTTTCATTTCTCTATTCTTCCTTCTCTTCCTTCTCTCTCCTTCCTTCTCCTTCCTTCTCCCTCAGCTCTTCTCTCCCCCCATCTCTCCCTCTCTCTCTCTTTGTGTTGCTTTTACTCTCTAACTCTCTCCTCTCGGCTCTCTTATCTCCCTCTCACCCTACCCTTACTGCTGCTCTATCTCTGGTGCCCTCCTCTGCCTACACCATTGCCACCACCTCAATCGTCGTTGCCACATCCAGATGTCACTACTGCCACATCTCCTCCCTCTTTAGTTTTTTTTTTATACTTTTTTTTATAGAAATTGTACAAAAGAAATTATGAATATTGACAATTTGTTAAGTATTTGTGAATATGGAGATATTTTAATTTTTGAATAAATTTTTGTAATATTGTTTAATTATTGTGAAGAATAAAAATTTTGATTTTTTATAAATTTTTGAGATATTGTAAATTTGTGATATTTATAATTATTGTAACTTTTACTGTTTGATGAATCCGTGAAATATGTAAAATGTGTATTTTGATGAATTTTTTGTTTTGTTTCATAAATTTTGTTGTTTGGTGAATCTGTGAATTTTGTTGTATTATTTTAATAGAAATTTTACTGTAAAATATGTAAATTGAATA
>CATIWR010333791.1:0-31968 GCA_949677035.1 Omphalea diandra | reverse complement strand
TTCTATCACACACATATTCATAAATATCTCTTTTTTCTCTTAAAATATATATATATATATATATATATATATATATATATATATATATATATATATATATATATATATATATATATATATATATATATATATATTAGCACTTGTGTGTTAATTTGTGTAAGTATATCGTTTTTTTATATTTAGTCAAAACTAGAAGAATGCAAGTGGATGCATATTCCAATTCATAATTATGATAAGTTATATGAATTATATAGTAAGCAAAAAGTAACTAGAGAACATGCAGAAAGTGTAAAAGAGAAGATTCAACGTTGACAAAAAAGTTCTTCTCAAATTGACTTGAATGATTCACTTGATAATTTTATGTCTGATAGTGAGGTAAATTGAGCAAATGACATACATGGTAATAAAGCTTTCAACAATCCATATTATACACCTTCAATTAATTCTCAAGGCAGATCATCTACTAATAGTTGAAAACGTAAAGCTAGTATGATAGAAAAAATATTAACAACACAATATGAAAAATTGAATTTGGGAATTGAACATGTTAGAAGTATTGGAACGAGGAAAATGTCATTACAGAAAAATCTCTGGCTATTCTTTAAAGTGGTTGACCACATTACTATAAGGAGAAGGGATATATGCATAATTGAAAACGATAGCAGTACATTATGACTATGTGTTAGATGCTTATTATTATTTATCCAATAATCTACTTACAATAAGATTTTTTTTTTGACCTCCCATAAACTAGACACCTAGAGTGGTTGATAAAAATCATGGGTAACATGTGATATTCCCTGAATTGGTATTTAACATAAAATGTATGATAATATTTATTAGGATTATATATATTACAGTTAAGTTAATGTGAAAAATTAGACAGTCATAATTTTAAAAGTAATGACTTTATTATATTTAATATTGATATAATTTATTTTTATTATTTAAGTTTTATTCTCTCTAGTTTAATTTAGTAAATAAATATTATTTATTTCTTAAATAAAAAGTAAAATAAGAAATATATGAAGCAACAATTTTATTTTCTCTTTATATAATGCTTTCCAAACAAGTGAAAATAAAGTTATTTTCCTTTTTTCTTTTTTTACATACAAATGTGAGGAGAAAAAAATAAAGAAAGAAAAATATTTTTTTTTTCTTCTTATTTTTTCCTCTCTACATAATTTTTTAAACATGGGATCCTATCTTTCTCTTTCTTCTCTCCTCTTACCCAGTGTTTGGAAAATAGGAAAATAAGAGAGATAGGAAAATAAGGGAGGAATGAGATTTTCCCTAGTTTGGAAAATGGAGGAAAATATGAGGGGAATGGAAATAAATGTTATTTTACCTTTATCATTTTCTCTTCAAAATGAAGAGAAAATATGAGAGATTGGATGTAATTTTTATAAATTGACAATTTTATCCGTAAAAAATTAAGATATGTTGTGTATTATTGTTTGACTTAGTATTTAATATAAATGCATGATAATATTTATTAAGATTATATGTATTAGTGTTTAGTTATTGTATGATAATATTTATTAAGACTATATGTATTAGTGGTTAGTAATTGTGAAAAATTAGACAATTATAACTTCAAAAATAGTGATTTTGTTATGTTTAATATTGGTATATTTTTTCTTATTTAATTTTTTATTCTCTCTAATCTATTTAAGTAAATAAATATTATTTATTGTCTCAAATGAAAAGTAAAATAAGAAATTTATGAGATAATAATTTTTTTTTTACTTTTTATCCAAACATAAGGAGGACAAATAAAATTTATTTTCTTTTCTTCCTTTTTTATTCAAATATGAGAAAAAAAATAAAGAAAATAAAATAAAATTTATTTTTTTCTTTGTTTCCTTTCCTTTTCTTTCTACGTAATTTTTCAAACATCGGGTTCGTGTCCCTTCATGGAATGAACTATCATTCTCTCTTTCAATTGACACTAATTTTACCACATTACAACAGCCATTGAATTATAATCGAAAACACTTATTTGCTGTCCCAAATTTGACAAACTATTCACATCAACTAATAGTTTTTCCTTTTTTTTTTTAATAAAAAAAAGTCGCAGGAAAAGTAACAAAACCTCCGACATGCAAAACTGCAATTAAAAAACAACTTTCACTACTTGTATAAGCAACGACACAGATTGTGCTGTGGAACCGACGCGTCATGTCCCCATCACTGACCAGATTATCAGAGTCCTCTGTGGGCGGCCCTAAAACGCACACGTGTCAGACCTCCAGTTAGATTCCGTGACGCAAATTCCTTACTCGTACGGCACTGTGTTCGTCGTCTAGCTGTCACATTTGCAGGGCGGGTGACCTTTTTGTTAACCTTTTTTACTGTTCTTTTTTACCCACTGGCGTTGTTTTGGTTGCCTCCTGTGGTTGCTATAGTGACAGCGATAGGCGTGTCAGTGACGAAGTAAAGTAGTGTCCGATTATTTCAAGAACACAAAACGACAGTCTATGAGCTTTTGCCTGCCTTCTTTCAGTAATTCTGGTTTTTTTTTTTTAAATGGGGTGAGTAACTTTCAGTCTTGTAATTCCCGGCGTTAAACCCGCAAAAAAAAAATAAAAAAATCCCATTATATAATAAAAATATTTTCTCAAATGGTGTCCTTGTTGCACTTGAAAATTAATAGTTCAATTTGGATCTTAAACTTTTTTTTAAGGTTCAGTATTAAAAAAATAAAATTTTTAATTATTTAAGTTATAATTATGATTTATAGCCAAATTCAGTCCATTTTTTACTGATTAATTATAAGAGAGTGAATATCCATTTTAATTAAAATTAAAAAATTAAAAAATATTTTTCTCCACCACCACAAAGTCTTGGTTGTTTTTCTATATTTTCTTGGTAAAGAATTTGATTATACATTTTTTACTTTAGCAGCTATAAAATCTTATGAGTTGGCTGCTGCGCAATGGACCCATCAATTGCCTTCATTTTCTTTACTTTTGCACTGCTCGTACAATATTTTATTTGATGAAATGTATCAATAAATTCTGATATAAATGTGAAAGAAAAATAAATTGATTGGTTTTATTTTTATTTAATTGAATTTATTTTTTATTTTATTTTAGCGTGTGATGTTCACATTTTAACGAAAGTATTAAATTGAACAAATATAGGTTATAAAATTGTGGCCTTAAATAATCAGAATTTTCCTTAATTGAACTCTGAGAAAAAGTTTAAAAATCAAAATAAACCATTAATCATACATGAATCTTAAAGGATGTAATAAGATAAGAAAATAAATTATTCTATGAAAAAGAGAAGTAATGAAAATTAAAATAATGTCTTTTAAAGTATGAGTTAATATTTCATGTTTTATTTTATGTTAATTTGTGAGAATTTTATTGTAGAAGGGGAAATAATAAATATATGTTGTAATTTTAAAATATTTTTAAGTTTCAAGAAATTTATTGTGAATCTTAATTTTTTGGTATATATCATTGATTTATATTTACTGAGTCAATAAAAAATGTAATTTAATAGACTCATTATTTCTTTATATATTTAACATAAGAATTATATATAAGAATATAATAATAATAATAATATAAAAAATTGTGAGATGTATATAAATTAAAAAGATTTATAAATTCATTGTCTTAGATGTGATGTCTCAATGAGTGTATTCCTCGCAAGATATATAAATTGAAAGGATATATAAATTCATTATCTTATATGTGTCAACTAACTCATTATCTTATATATTAAATATGGTGTTCGGATTTTTTGAGTTAGTATTGGTTTGCTTAATAACTAATTTATTCAAACGTTGAAAAGAGCGTTTAACAAATATCAATATCCAACATTTTAATTTAAAAATTAATATTTAATATTTTAAAAATATAATTAAATATTAAAATTAACAAAATATAAAAACTGAAATTTTAATTTTTTTTGCTAATATTATTCTTATATTTATTATTATATCAATTTGTAGTTTATATAAAATTAATTAAAATATAAAAATAATTATCATCTTTTTTTACCATTTTATAATATAATTATATTTTTAATCGCTAAATTATCAAATATTTTATATTTATTAATTACTCATAATTAATCATTGATTAGTAATACTAATCATCGTTACAAGATCAAATGGACCCTTAATAACTTAAGATTTATTGATATAGTAATCATTAATCTAGATATTACTTTAGCTATAATTTAATATATTAATTAAAATAAATTTATAAATGTTAATGAAATTAAAATATTCATTACAAAATTATGTATTTAATCAAATAAAAAATAAAATTTTTCTAAATAAGAAATATATACATATTATTTTTTAACTTTATTTTTTCAGTTAGTGATTTTATAGTTTCTCTTAATATATTTCTATTTATAATTTTTTAATTAAGTAAATTTACATATCAAATCAATAGAGCTCCCAACTTGACAAATATTAAGCCATTATTTCGAATAAATTATAAGTCTTATTAATGATAATCAATCGCATTAAAAAAAATTTAAGATCAGAATAAATTATTTATATTGATTGATTTTTTAGGATATTTTAAATTTTAAGTGGTATTTATGTGTGTATTTGCACGTGTTTGGGATTACAATACCTAATTTGTTTCTTATTTTGTGGATCACGCATAAGCAGGCGTTATACTTTTTTTTTTTTTCTTTAAAGTATGGACCATATGATATGTATCATTATTTCATATATCATTATTTTTTAGGTGAAAAGGGAAAAGATAGATGAGAAGGGCAAAATTTGTCGGCAGATCGACCGCATTGATGGTGAGATATGTTTGCAGAATAAATGATCCAAGTCTTTGGATCAAATGTTGAATAAAGGGTTTGAGATTCTCTCGGATTAATATGAATTATCACATTAAAATAATTTTTATCTTTCATTTTAAAATGAATGGTTGAGATTTAATGTTACTATGAAATTACTCAATTCTTAAAAATTTTAATATAATTTTTTTAATGAAATTTCAACCATCTATTTGATATGAAGAGTGAAAATTATTCTAACATGATAATAAAAACACAATAGAATCTCAATTCATGTTGAAGGACTAGTTCCCAAAACTAATAATTTAATTTAATGTTTTGAAAAAATATTTTGTTGCATTTATTTAAGTTTCTATTTAATATGTTATAAAAAATTGAATTTCTCATTTTATTTTGAAAATAATAATTCATAAAAAATATTTATATATTTATTAGATAATTATATTAATGTTAAAAATATTATTTTTGCATCATAAAAAATATTTTTTTCATGTTAAAAATATATTACTTTGTATATTTAAAAAGAATTAAAAGATTATGTCATGTCACTGGTCTAAAATGCATATTAGAATTAAGATGGAGAATACTGAATAAATTACATAGTAGGATAGCTCGTCTTTTGTAGTATAATTTGAATTCTAACAGCTAAATTGCCCTTTTGGGAAATAATATACATGCACTACCCCTTACATTGTTTACTATTATTTAATTAAATTTGAAAAGCAATCAAAAATTAACAATTAATTGTAAATAATTCATTATTTATTACTAGCATTGAGATTGATTATAAAATATTTTTAGATAGTTACATTGAAAATTTTTTTTACAAAATTCAAGTCTAGTTATTAATTGCTGAATTTCAAAAAGTAGTTAACCTAACAATAGCATAAAGATTTCAAAATTTCACAGCAGTGTTGTCCTTTGCAATACTCTTCAATCCCTGAAAACAAATGTCAATTGCATTAGATATTTTTCAGAATTCACTTGATTACAAACCCATTAAGATATTTTTTTTAAAAAAAATCCAAGTTATAAAGAAAAAAAAGAGCAATTGAATCGAAATTTGGAAAATATACATAATTAATAAAATTAAATTTCGAGTGCATAAACAATTTTAAAATAATTAGTTAGAAATTTATAGTAGATAAAATGTTAACCTATAAAAGTAACATCAAAATAAATTGCAAGAGACATAAGTAAAATTTGTTTTGTTTAAAATGGTCACCATCAAAGGCCCAGGCTAAGAAAGACAACCAAAAGACAATCACTTACAATTTCTTGATGAAAGGCTCCATGAAGTGTCAGGAAATGTGGTGGTGTGAACACCAAGCAAGCTAAGATGGTTGGAGGGAAAACCCCACCAATTGTTGTTGAGTGGTCACTTAATTATTCATTGAAAAAAAAATTTAATTACTTGTTGGGTCAAGTTGTGCAAGTTTGTTGGAAGGAAAGGTTAGATGGACAAATAAAGGTGTCTTTATCAATGTTGGTTTCACTTCCAACTGTTTCCGTCTGTTTCATCCATGTCCATTTGTAGCCTGCATGTCTGCTAGTTTAAGGGTCTCTTTCTATTGTTTTTTAATGGATTCTCAAGAATGTTTTACCCTAAATTTATGAGGTCTTCTATTTTTCTTTGCTTCATCAAGTTAAATAAAATAATTTGATTTTCTTTCATATACAGTGTCCTATCCTGAAAGTATAATTCTTTTTTAAAAAAATCTGCGTTCTAGTGCATTTTTTAAAAATAATTAATGGGATGTTTTTTTTTGGGCTTGAGGGAGAAAAATGAAGCAATATGAATTTGTTTCTATTTAGAAAAAATAAAAACAAAAATTCCTACTTGGATAGCACTATATTGGAAGATAAAGTCATGATTTTAATGTATTACTCGGGGCAATAAGAAGGCATGATTTCCTGAAAAAACCAGTGGTGTCCACATGTTGCTCCTTTTTGCAGATTGGTGCAATGTCTATATCATTACAATTAATTTTAGGACAAAGATTTAACAAAAGTTCAAACAATTTTTGTACTTCTAATGGACTATTCTCATTAATATCAGCGATAATATTTCTTTTATTAATTTTACTCTAACTAATAACAATAATTTCAATATTATTAATTTAAAGACTCATTAGTATAACAATAACAATACTAATAATTTTGGTTTCAAAGAAAAAACAATACTAATAATTTAACTGTCAATGACTTTTTTTGGGTCATTGACGGTAACTAACTCCATTTATTTGCTTTATACATCCTCCTTCTTTTTTGTAATGTAGTTTTTTAATTATAATAAATAATCAAATTATATTTTCGTTTTATTTGTATGAGCTGGTTATAGTTTATAAATTTTAATAGTAATATTTTATATTTTTTTAGTAGTGAATTTGAAAAAATATATAGCAAATTAAAAATATATGAAAAAAATCACCTAGTTGCAAACGTTTTATTATTCAGAGATAAATCAAGACTTTTCAATAATGAAGATAAAGTTATTTGATGAAAAATCTGTTTAAGATCTTATATTAGATTTATTTTTTAGTTATTTATTAATTTTGTTAATAAAACATTATATATCTTTTATTTTATTTTTTTTGATGGGAGTTTGCTCGTCATTCTTTATAAGAGTTTGTTTGTCTCACGTCATAAGAGTTAAAAAGAGTTTGAATGTGATATTTAAAAGATCAGATTCATTTAAAAGACTTGTCAAATAATAATGAAATTGATTTGTAGTTCAATATAGCCACTGAGTGAAATGTGTTTTTTGCCGATGTGACGACCTTTAAGGTATTGTATATAATCATTTCGTCAACATGATCAATAAGTTCAGGAAAATCTTATCTTTGTAACAAGATTTATATGTATTTCTTAAATACAATCAAATTACTTGTCTGCTACAAGTTATACTTATTAATTTTTATTAATAAAATACTATTTTATTTCAAAAAAAATAATACTAATAATTTATGACTTAATATGTTATAAAGATTATTAAAACTAAGATACTTAATATGTTGTAAAGATTATTAAAACTAAGAGTTAAATTGAATGCTATCTCTTTTTTTTTTTTCAAAAAACATTTATCTATTTTTACAAGTTGTAAGATTATGAAAAGTAAGATTATTTCTTGAAAGCAATCAATTTTACTTGTTTGTTATGAGTTACTGTACATATTAATCTTTATTAATGAAAAACTATTTTATTTCACAAAAAAACAATACTAATAATTTATGTCTTAATATATTACAAAAATTATTAAAAGTAAGAGTTAAATTGAATGCTATCTTTTTTTTTTCAAAAAACATTTATCTCTTTTTCTGATAAATAAAATACAATAAATTAAATATCTAATATTCCCATATTAAGCTGTATTGTATTTTCAAGATTTATACAAGAAATATCTAATGGTTTTTGAAATATTCAAGCTCTCTTTGAGGAAAAAAACTAAAAGAAACAAAGAAAAAAAAAAGAAAGAAAATGTCTTGTAACTTTTTTAATTGATATTTTTTACCATGCTAATTATTTAATGACATAATATTTTCAAATTGCATCTTAAAATTTTAATATTTTAAAAATAATTTGGTCACATAATTGAACCGACCGAGGTCATGATCAAGTGCCGATTATTTTGGCTTTTTCATGCAACCCATATAATCATCAGCATTAGCTTGTTCTTAATCACAATGTCACCATCATCATTACCAACTGAATTTCCCTAATCAAAATTAGGAACCTGGCTTTAATGTCTAAGTCATACTAACAAATTAACCATCCCCACTAAAATATTGTAAAACGCCCCCTCCCCCCCAAAAATAAAATAAAATAATTAACATCCTAATCACCATTTTTTAATTAACCCTAATCTCATATGTAGTTTTAATCAAATCTGTCTCCAACACAAAATTCAGCAACAAACTTAACAACCAAAAAATAATAATAAAAGACTTTTGATGTTGACCAAAGATCATGGTTTGTTAAACTTAATACTGTGATTAAGTTACGAAATTACCATAATTAGCTTAAGAGGATCAGTGCGTTGGTCTATATTACTTACAATATGGTAAGGTTGAAATTTAGAGAGTCATCATTGAGGCGGATGCTTCTAAAAATTTATAAAATAATTTTTATTTTTAGTATAATTTAAACTTGTAGGATTATAAAAAATTATATTTAACAAAATTATTAATTGTCATTATGAAATAACAAATACATTAAATATAATCCTTGAGTTTTTAGCCTATTAATGTAATATTATTAAATTGCTCACTTAGTTTATTATTTGATGTTTGTAAATTACGTAATTAAAGATATATCAAAAGAAAAGTGAACTTTACATGATATCTAATGACGTTAAGGAACAACTTGTTAATTCAATGTAACTGTTTTTTTATATTTTTATTTTATTGATTGCAATTTATGAATTCAATAGTAAATACTAATTTTCTTCTAATTTAATAGTAAATTATTAATTACAATATTATAATATAATAACGTAAATGACACTATAGTATTCACTCAAAAGATAAGATTTATAAAATAAAATTTAAAATACCTTTATAAATTGTATATCTTTCTTAAAACTCAAATTTTTTCATATTACTCTTTTTATTACATGTATTTCTTTTTAAAATAAAATTAAAAAATAAAATTTTTATATTTATAAATACTATACGAAGTGAAAGTAAAATATTAACATCTTTGTAAAAGTAATAACTAATTTAGTTTTATAATGAATATTTTTAACTTTGTATCTCTCAATTGTAAATTAGATTGTATAAGCTTTTGTTTTAGAATATAGATAGTATAAGACTAATATATTTAAAACTCTTTGTTTTCTTAGTTCTTTTTTTTTTTTGGAACTCTATTTTCTTATTTCTTACCATCTTAAATAAGTAACTCTTTCTATTCATATATTTTTCTCTTAGCAAATCATTATGGTACTATTTATTATGACTTCATTTGGCCATATTTATGTGACTTTCTCATAAAAAAATTTATTGAATAACTAATTGTAAATTATCACAATCATGAACTTTGTATTTTAATCAATTTATAATATATCATGTAATATTTACTATACTCACTTATATAGTACGAATATTCTACAACCTTATCGAATATATTTTTCATTATTTTATAATGTTATTATTTTATTTAATTTCATATTATACAAAATATAGTTATTTTATTAATAATATATTTAGAAAAAATTTGAGATATTAGAGGACAATTAATTTATAAGAGACCAAAAATTGGCAAGAAATAAAATATTATGGTAACTGCAAAGCATGTCTACCGGTATATAAAAAATTGTCCACATCCTCTTAATTCTACAAATTATTATGATTAAATCTGCTTTTGACCAAAAAAAAAAAAAAAGAACACACTAAACAACCATTGATATGAGAGCTTGGTGTTGATCAATGACCAAATTTATCAAAACAGTACCCAACTTGAGTTAAGAGCTAACCATGATTAATTAGACCTATAGAATTATGACTAAAGTATCAAATAAATCTCTGAACTGGTCTGAAAGTGATAATAAAAAATAAAATAATTTTTTTAAAAAACTTACCTCTAAACTTGTATTATTTCGTCAAAATTGTCCTTGTTCTTGCATTATTTCGTCATAAAAGTCATTTTTCATTAAAATTATCTTCGATATTGTATTATTTCGTCATAAAAGTCCAAAATACTAATTAAAGAAAATGTGTGTGTTATAAATGCAATTTAAGATAACTGAACTCTGATGCATTTCGATAAAAACACAACTTCTTCTAAATTCTTAATAAGAATATGATATATATTATTAGAATATATTAATATTCTATATATTATTATTATATATTTATTATATTTTTTTATTATTATATATTTAATCTCAAAAATACAGTTTCATTTTGATAATAAGATTTCATTAATTAAAGAATGTGAAAAAGCGACGTTTTCGTTGAGTAATAATTTTGCACATTTATCTAATTGTAGTAGATATAAGAAGAAATGAGTTAAACAAAAGTATAATAGTGTGCAAATGTACTATTAAAAATTTTTATTTAGAATTTAATAAATTATATTTTTTAAAAAATTATTTTAAAAAATAAAAAATAAATTTTTGCTTTTGAAAAATTCTTGTAGGGCAAGAAGTCTTTGTGGAAGTTGGGGCATGAAGAAAATTCTCCCCATCATGAGGGTGAGATAGATGATGATTTATAATTTTCCTCTCACTTACTTGTCATTCCTGAGTAAATGTTTTATTCAACTAATATTTTAGTTTTTTATGACGAAATAATATAAGATCAGAGATAATTTTGACGAAAAATGACTTTTACGATGAAATAATACAAAATCAGAAATAATTTTAATAGAATAATACAAGTTTAATGGTAAGTTTGACGAAAAAGTTTATTTTACCTTTTATTATCACTTTAAGACAAATTCACATATTTTTTTTAATACTTTAGCCATAGAATTAGTATCTTGATGTACTTTTAACCATAATGCCAACTAATTAGTAGATTAAGATTTGCATTGATTTAGAGCCAAACTACACTCTATATTGTGACAATTAAGCCAAAACTTATGAATCATGCAAATAAATTTTATAGTTAGGTCTCAATGATTCTTATTATTTAATAAACTCCACATATCTCATTTTTTAATACTTTTTTTAAAATTTTTCATTTAATAGATTAATTATATGATTTATAAATATATCAGTTCTTATACAATATTATTTGAAGTTAAAATACTTCGGTCAAAATCTTAAGGATAAGAAGATACTTAGATAGTTATTAGAGAGACACTAAATTAATTTACAAAAAATAAAAGGAGTGGAGTAGGGAAATGCCATTCAAAAAACTAAAAGAAATAAACTGGACAAATAATAATGTAAAAAATAAAGCATAATGTGGACATAAAATGTGTAGAGACCGAACCAAAATTCTTGAGATTGTCTTGCTTATGATGAGTGGATCCTTCTATTTTTCACATATTTTGAGATCTGATTAAGAAAAAAAATAAAAAAAATAAAAGTAAAAGTAGGAACTATTGAAATATATATAAATTAGTTTTTTAACATGTACTTTGATTTCAAATTTTAAAATTTGTAATTTTTACTTTTATAATTACACATAAATAGTATGTTTTTTTATTAAATGATCTTATTAAATATATCAACAAAAATAATAAATTACTGAAATAAAAAAAGAGTAAAAAAATCACTAAGTAATTGTCATATATATATATATATATATGTATGTATGTATGTATGTATGTATGTATGTATGTATGTATGTATGTATGTAAGTATGTATATATAAATTAGTTTTCTAACATGTACTTTGATTTCAAATTTTAAAATTTGTAATTTTTCATATTTGTAATTGTTACTTTTATAATATGTTTTATATTAAATGATCTTATTAAATATATCAACAAAAATAATAAATTACTGAAATAAAAAAAAAGGAGTAAAAATGTAATTGTCATATATATATATATATATATATATATATATATATATATATATATGTCTGCTAACATCGCATAGTATTAATAATGAGTAAATGTCTAATGCAAAAATTAATATTCATTAAACTAAGTCAGTTTGTTAAATTTTATTTTATATTAGGACTATTTTTTTTGTTAAATAATTCTAATTATTGACACTTTATTCAAAAGACTTTTGAGTGATATATGAAAATGATACTATTATCAACAACAAAATAATTTTAAAGATTTTAAATTTTCAACTTTCATCTTCTCATTCATGAACACAATTTTGGGAAATATTTAATAAATTTTGTATTGTAGTTATATTTTACCAATGATTTCATAGACTATCATAATTAAACTATTATTAGTATTATTATTATTATTATTATTATTATTATTATTATTATTATTATTATACTAAGACATTCGATAATTAAGAATTTGTAATTTCCCTTCAAAAATTAAGATTTTTAATATTTTAATAACCAAATTTGATATCACAAAAGTTAAAATTAATACTGAGAATTTATTCTGACAAAAAAAAAATTGAAAATTTAAGGATAACATTTTAGTGATTGAAACAACAAAAAATTTCATATTATATCAGTAGTTAATGTTAGAGATATAAAATTATTTTTGAAATTTTACTAAACAATTTATACTTTTAGATTGAATAATTCTTTATAGTAATATTAAAATTTTTAAGATAAAAAAATCAAAAAGTCTAATACTCGATTCTCAACCATTCCATCTTATTAATTAATTATTTTTTTAGCAAAAAGAAGCAATTTAATTTTAAGTAAACATAACAACATTATATTCAAACACATTAACAAAAGATTTCAACACTAAGTAAGCAATTTAATTTTAAATAAACATGAAACATTATATCTCAATACATAAACCACTATATTCAATCACAGATATAATGAAAAAGATAGGTCAATAACAATTCACTTTTTCTATGGCAAAGATTTTTTTATTTAATAAATGGTATTGGAGGAGTGCGAGTGTTGGTTAGATCAATGTGAGCGTATAAATAACTGGAAATATGTAAGAAATTTTTTATTTCTTAAGTAGGTATAATTTATTTTTTATGAAAATTTTCTTAAATAGGTATAATTTATTTTTTATGAAAATAAAAACCAAAAGGTTCTAGTAAAAATGACTGATATTATCTAAAGAGAAAAAAATTTCTCAAAAAAAAAAAAAAAGTAATCTTAATATTATGTCATGTTGATTCGTCGTACTGTATACATTTGTAGAATTTTAGTACAAATTGTCTTCTCATGGTAGCTTATTTGTAAATATTATCAATTTTTTAATATTTTATTTTTTAATATTTAAATTATGATAAAAGTTTATTTATATGAATATAATACAATTATTTACACATCATAAATACACTAAATTAATAATTGAATAATAATTCAAATAATCAGTATTAGTTGTCAATGAAATTACTATAAAATTCTTATTTTTTAAGTTAAAAATATTTATATTTTAAGTTTAAATTAATTAGTTTATTATTTAGATAATTGATTAAGAGGAGTTATTCACCATATTTATTTATAGTTATTTTTTTAGCCAATAAAAATAGAAGTTTAACTGAGCCAATAAAAATAGAAGTTTAGCTTTTTATCCAAGAAAATTAACATATTTTTTTGAAAAGAAGAAAATTAATATATTATTTATGATCAATTTAAAAATTCGACCTTATTCTCTTTTTTATGAATGATTTAATATAATATACGTATTGATGTACAGTATAAAGCAGAAATCAAATCATTCGATCAATTTCACCTGAGTTTTTGTCTGTGCTGGTGGACTTTGTGGCCCGAAACCATGGAATGGAAAGCTTTTCTTCTTCTTTTTTTATTTTTTTATTTCTGTCTTTCTTTTCTCAAGGACACATCCACACTCTTCCCTTCCTCCTCTTAAAAATACGCTTCTCGTCCCCTTTCTCTTTCACACTCAATAATCTCCCTTTGCTCCAACTTACCTCTCTCTCTCTCTCTCTCTCTCCTTTGCTTGCTTGATATTGGAAACATTGCTCCTACCAAGGAAATTGAATTCCAAATTTTGTTGGGTTTCATTCTTTTTTGCCGGAAGTTTAAAAAGTTCGTAGCTTTATTTGGAAATTTTGTTGGGTTTTTGTTGGAACTTCAAAAGCTCAAGCCTTTGTCGCATTCTTTCATTTTATATTGAGGTAAGTTTATGAATTATATGATTTTCTGTTGTTGTTGTGTTTATGTTTAGTGCTCCTATTTAATTGCTAGATAGTGATATGTTTTTGTTGATTTTTTTTTTTTCAGATAGTTGATTTTTTCGAATCCCTTGATCATATATCTACTGGGCAAATATGATTAGAGACTTTGGAGTTATGAAGCCCCATAGGGAACAATTGAGAGTTGCAGAGAAATGCTTAGATTCACAATTATGGCATGCTTGTGCTGGTGGTATGGTTCAAATGCCACCTGTTGACTCTAAAGTGTTCTACTTTCCTCAAGGACATGCTGAACATGCCCAAGGGAATGTAGATTTTGGTTGTCATTGCAATATTCCGGCAATGATCCATTGTAAGGTATCTGCCATCAAATACTTGGCAGATCCTGAAACTGATGAGGTTTATGCCAAAATTAGGCTAATCCCTTTGACTGATAAGGATGTAGTGTTTCTTGAGGATGGGAACGGTGATGGTGGTTTGTTTGATGGCAGTGCTGCTTCTCATGAGAAGCCTGCTTCTTTTGCTAAGACATTGACTCAGTCTGATGCGAATAATGGCGGTGGATTCTCTGTACCGCGATATTGTGCTGAGACTATATTTCCAAGACTGGATTATAGTGCTGAGCCTCCTGTGCAAACCATTCTTGCCAAGGATGTGCATGGTGAGACTTGGAAGTTTAGGCATATATATAGGGGGACTCCCCGCCGTCATTTGTTGACTACTGGGTGGAGTAATTTTGTGAACCAGAAAAAACTTGTAGCTGGGGATTCTATTGTGTTTTTAAGGACGAAGAATGGAGATCTTTGTGTGGGGATTAGACGTGCCAAAAGAGGGATTAGCAGTGGAAATGAGTGTCCATCTGGGTGGAATTCGTTCGGGGCGTATTCTGGTTTTTCAAGGGAAGATGAGAGTAAAATATTGGGAATGAATGGTAATGGGGATGTGAAGGGGAAAGTTAGGGCTGAGTCTGTTATTCAGGCTGCAAGTCTTGCTGCCAGTGGTCAGCCCTTTGAGGTTGTTTACTTTCCAAGAGCAAGTTCTCCTGAGTTTTGTGTTAAGGCCTCAGCTGTGAAGGCCGTCATGCAGATTCAGTGGTGTCCAGGGATGAGATTCAAAATGGCTTTTGAGACAGAAGACTCATCTCGAATCAGCTGGTTCATGGGAACTATATCTTCTGTTCAAGTGGCTGATCCCATCCGTTGGCCAAATTCTCCATGGAGGCTTCTACAGGTACTCTATATCATGATTTGTTATTTAGACATTGTGATACTTGTAGATCACTTAGTCCTGGAATCCTCCTTGCTTTTAAATTCTTACTGATTCACTTTATTGCCGCTGTTGGACATATATATTTCTCTTTGGCACAAATTCAGTACTAAATGCTACTATTTTGATCTGCATTTAAACAGTAAAATGCTTGTTGCTCTAAAATGCTAGATGTGCTCATATTTTTTGAATAGTTTAATTCTATGGTAATTCAGGCTAAAGTTTTCTGTTACTGGAAAATCATTGTGCCCGCACAAATCTTGAGTGAGTTTTTTTTTTCTTTGCTAAGCTGCTTTGCTGAAAAGTTTTCTATCAGATGACTGAATTATGAGGACATTGACGTACTGCTTTGGATTCAATATGCATAACTCAACCTGTCAAGTTGAGTTGATCATTTTCATATTTGTGATTTTAATATCCTCTGTGTTTTGTTCTAAATTATTTATTCACTGAATGCAGTATAATGTGCTTTAGAATTAATAATTTTCTTAATTGTATGAAATAGATATGACCTACTAATTATTGGTTATAACTCAAGATGCATTAATGAGTACACTATTACAAATATCCTTAGCTTCTTATAGATTTAGATTGCTTGATACTGAATGTAACTTTCCGTATAAATCTCTCTTTCCCCTAATGAATATGATTTTACAGGTAGCATGGGATGAACCAGAGTTACTCCAGAATGTGAAGCGTGTTAGCCCATGGCTAGTTGAATTAGTATCAAACATGCCAGCCATTCACCTCTCACCCTTTTCACCTCCAAGAAAGAAGTTGAGAATTCCACAGCCTCCAGACTTTCCCTTAATTGGCCAACTTCCAATGCCATCTTTTACAGGCAATCCTCTCAGTTTAAACAATCCCTTTTGTTGTGTCTCAGATAACATTCCTGTAGGCATACAGGGAGCCAGGCATGCTCAATTTGGACTATCTCCAGCAGATCTCCACTTCAACAAACTGCAGACGAATCCTTTTCCAGTTGGTTTTCGGCAGCTTGCTCATGCTGCCCCGACTTCTAGAATCCCCAGTCGTAACTTCTTGGGCAATACCGAAACCCATGACAACATATCTTGCTTGTTAACAATGGGAAATCCCCCAGTGAGCTTGAAGACAAATAGTGAAGCTAAAGCACCACACATCTTGTTGTTTGGTCAAATCATTCGCACTGACCAGCAGAGTTCTCAAAGCCATTCTGGTGATACAAATGGAAATAGTTCATTTGATGGAAATGCAGAGAAGACAGCAAATCTTTCTGATGGTTCTTTTTCTGCATTTCAGCAGACTGTTCTGCTGGAAAATTCTTCAGATGAAGGGTTTACTTGGTACAAAGATCACAGAAAAACTGATCTTGGCCTGGAGACTGGCCATTGCAAAGTGTTCATGGAATCAGAAGATGTGGGACGAACCCTTGACCTCACAGTCCTTGGTTCATATGAAGAACTACATGGAAAGTTGGCAAAAATGTTTGGCATCAAGAGTTCAGAGATGCTGAGCAGTGTTCTTTACCGGGATGCATCAGGAGCCACTAAAAACACAGGAGATGAGCCATTTAGGTAATTTCATGTACTTTTTTCCTTTTAATATGTACTTTGTTTTTCTCATTGTATTGTACTAACCTTATCAAATTTTTTCTTTGTTATAAAGTTTCCTAAGACATTATATTTCTGATTGTTGTGGCAGTGAGTTTTTAAAGACAGCAAGGAGGTTAACCATTCTGACCGATTCAGGTAGCGACACATAGGAAGATAGACAACAAAGAACTGGAACTAAAATGTACAGCGTGTGAACCCTGTTCTTGTAACTTTCAACTTTATTTTGTTCAGCTGGGAACTGCGGGAGTCCTCCCAAGATTCATCCAATTTTGTGATATTATGTCCATGTCATTTTGTAGAACAGCTTGCTTTCTGATAAAATGTATTTTGTATTAGTCGATGATGCTGGATCTCAATATACAAGTTTTTTTCTTTTGTTTCATTTTATTCGTTCTTTTAGAAATTACATGCATCAGAAATATATGCCCTTGAATGGATGATTACCAAACTGTGTATCGTAAAACCGTTCATTCGAGATGGGTTTCACAATGGAGGTCTGCCCACAACTAGATACTATTTGAGTTAACGCGAGATTTTTTCCCCCCTCTTGGTAAGGCATCCCTTCTTTTCTGTTTTTGGTTGCATTTGAATCAGCTGGCTATATCATTTATTGTACATTACCAATTGGACTTCCACAAGTCTATGTTTCTGAGGAAATGGATTCTGCAATTTTATGTTATGGAATTAGTGGAACTGTTTCTTAATCTCTAGACTACAAATGTTTCCATTGGCATTTCATGAGTAAAAAAATTGGTCCCAAAAGTACTTTTTTCGCTGTCTCTTGAAAGGATATATTTTTAGCTGAATAATTTTTGTGTGTACCTAATACATAAATTTTCAAGTTTAGTTAAACGTCAATATGGTGGGAGTATTTTTTTTTTTTTTAATCAAATATAAGATTAGTTTGTTAGCGGGAAGGAGGGTCGTTAGTAATTAAACTGTATCACAATCGGATGTGGAAGTTGGGAAATTAGTGTTGATAAAATGTCTCAACAATGTGGAAAGGACTCGAAACCGCCAGCCTGGATCACTAGGCCGAAGCCTTGGTGATTGGGAGTATCCCATTGCATTGACTAATTTTTGGGTACAGAGAAATTTTTTAACACTATGAAATAAATATTTGAGCAGTGGTCAAGTAAATTAGGGGCTTGGGCTGACTACAAGTTTCAAGTTTTTATATTGCTCACATCTGGACTGAGGAAAAAAAAATTGCAAAAACATGTTAAAGACCGTTGGTCTTGTTGTGAACAGAACACGAAGGTCCTACGAATCTCTGCTAATATCATGAAATGATAGATCTATAGGCCAGGTTTTGAAGATCCCAATATGGATCCTATGCTAATAAAAATGGTTGCAAAGTCAAGTAGTAAAAGTCATCTCTAATCAATCAGTCAAAAATTTTTTTTTAACAATCGGTCAAATAATTGGTAGAGACACTAAACTCATTTTTTCTAATGGGATTTCCTAATGCATATAAGCCAACTTTAGAAAACTAAGTCCTCAACCAAAATTTTAGAAACATTAATGACAAGCAAATTTAAAATTGTTTTTTTTAGATATCAGTAAAATTTTTTATATTAATGGGATGTAACATATTCTTGCGCCGATCGCACTTATACATATTTTTTAATAAATTTTTAATTGAAAGAAAAAGAAACTTTATGAACACTTTGATCTCCTAAATAGGAAGGTTCCAAATTTGAGGAAATAAACTATGTATCGGGATTTGGATCATGATAAAGTTATTAACCAACCATGGTTTAAAATAGATCAAGTCAAAAGAGCAAGGCTCTCTATATTTTTTTAAATAATAATTTCTTTTTTTTTTATTTATAAATATTAGAGCAGGCAGACAAAGATTCGTAACTCATGGGAATGCCATCCTAGCCCTAGTCGGTACTTCCTTCTAGATGAGTTTCTTGACTTACAAATATCCATGTTTTAAGAAATATATTTTAAAAAATTAAATAGAAAAATCTTATACATAAAAGGTTGTAATATATTTTCTTAAATAAATTCTTTTTGTGGAACAAACACAATGTAGTAAAAGTTCATTTAATTTCAGTGAAAACATTTTCTTACAAAATTTTTCTTTCATTTTAACAATATAAACATACATTAAGTCTATCAATTATCATTATATATCATATTTTTTACTGTTGATAACTATTATGATCACTAGTGATTGTTGATGGTTGCTGACAACTAGTGATGATTATCAATATTTATCATGTATATATGTATATTTCTTATATTCTAATACAAAAAAAAAAAAACAATATGTAAAATTTTTGTGCTTTAAATATTTTTCATATTAAATAAAAAGTTAATTTTTCAGTGTCCTTCAGCAAATTATAAACAAAAAAAAAAATTATTTTCTCAAAATATTTATTATAATATGATTTTTACATGAACCAAAGAAAATTGATAGTGGGAATACCTTTTTTTGTTTGGTCACCTTATTAATACAAACTTGCTACTATTATAATTTTTTTTAAAAAATAAAATTTGTCACCTTACTAATACTAAATTTTATTAAAAAGGAAGGCTCGAAGAAGTCAACATATATAGGGGTTTGATGGGGAGGAAGGCTACAAAAACTCCCAGATCACGATAAGCAAGGATAGGACAACAAAGATAACGGACAAGACACATTCTTCATGTCCGTTTGCACGTGACCTATATATATATATTTTTAATTTTTTCAGAAATTAAAATTTAATATTACCATAGATAACGTTGTAATTAAGTAGTTTAATTAAGAATTATGTCCCCTGTGGCTGTGGTCAACCATTCGCAATATGTGCCGTATCGATGGAGGAGTCATCTTCGCATTGGATGCTTATTGACTTTTTGGCTCACGCCTAATTTTGGAATATGCCTTTAATGGATCTCTGCGTATGTGCGTATGTTTGTTGGGGTGGGCTGGTTAGAGGAGCAATTCTTTGGATTCAGTTATTTTATTTATTTATTTTTTTCAGATCAAATGGTTCGAGTATCCTCATTAATACATAAACTTACAGGCATGGCTTATTTTCAACACAAATAGATGCAATTTACACTAAAAAGATATGTCTGTTGGATTCAGTTACTTTATTAAGAAAATTCTTGTTTCTAATGATTCAAGATGGCTGATTAAAAAGAAAAAAAAGAAGTGCTTTATAGCATAATAGAAAATGTAGAATTTGTTGTAGAATTCATTGGTGAGTCCATCACCCCAACAACTAGCATAATTTCGTTGTTTTAGTTCGTATACTTTTATCATGAATCAAAGTATTTTTTAAAATAATATTTCATGTATAAGATTATAATTTTATATGATATTTAAAATTATATGTTGCATAAGTTTCTTGATTATCTCAATTTTTTTTTGAAATATCATAATATTAAGAGAATTTATTCATTTTTTTTAATTTTTTGAAGTCAATTATTGAGATTGCCACAACAATAGGAGATGTGTTCTTAAGATTGTCTAGAAAAAAAAAATTTAATATTAACTGACATATGAGCTAACCCAAAAATATCCTTAAAAAAAAGTTTCATTGGGTCCATCAATTATGTTACAATATATAAGATTGTATAATATTTAAAACCATATATTACAATTGTTTCTTGATTATCTTAATTAGGATCCGTCAAATGAATTGTATTTAAAACAAACAACTAGTTTATTTTGATATTGAAAGTTTTTGATAATTATGTGTTGATATTAAAAGCTTTTCACAATAATGAAAAAACAATCTCAAAAGAAAAATCTTCAGCTAAATACAACCAAAAATATAATTTTGTGAATGTTGGTGATTTTTCAAGCTTATTGGTCGCATAAATAATATAAAGGAGCGAGCTACAGTAAGCACTTAATTTTAGGTTCTTAGGATGCAAGTCCAATGATGAGAAACTACTTAAATTATCCTAAAAAGAATAAGGGGATTGCATAAGAAACAAGCAAAAACTTGGAAAAATCTTGAATCAAACCCACCTTCCACCAAACCAAAACCTTGAAAATCAATTAGGAGAGTGAACTGTTGGTTATATAGCTAACATAGATGGCTATACAACCAACTCTAGTGGTCTGTACGAGCTTTCTCATGGTTGTACAAACCTCTTCTAAACGTTGGCATAGAGAATGTTCTAGAACACTTCACCATCAAGCCTTAGAAGGTTGTGCAACCAATCACAAGTCTATACAACCATCTCTAGAACAGTATAGACAACTTGCAAACTCTATTCTTTAAAATTCACCCTGGTCTTATCTGTGGGAGGCTTAGGATAGGGTGTAATATGAGTCATTAAGCTCAATTGCACTCATCATACCTCTACAAATCTTCCTCCTATTGAGAAAGAAAGAGAGGTTTAAAAACCCTAACAAAACTCTGCAAAATTTTATCCTCAAACCCTAAAAATCTCACCTTGCATAGAAAAAACTAATCTTAACATAAAATATCAAGCATTCAAGGAAAAAGCTAAGTATTTGCACCATATTTTACATTGTTTCCCTCTTATTTAGAGGATTTTCTTCATAGCAAAGTGCCTATAAGAGCGAGAAACACTAAAAAAAGGCATCTAAGGATTAATCCCCCTCTCCCTATCGTCTTCTCTATTTTCTTCTTATTGTCCTGAAAGTTACAGTCTCAGAGGTTTGTATAGACTTGCATTATATCTGTACAAATTACTAAAAGGGCTATACAGACCACTAGTTGGTGTGTACAACCTTTTTTCACTACTCGCAATAGTCTTCTTCCATCTTTCCTTCATGTTTTCCTTTTGAGTTTTTATGGTTATTTTCGGTTTCTTGTGTGCTTTTATAGTAAGAATGTGATAAGATGCAATGTCTATGACCTTCATTCGTCATCTTGGGTGTATTGATCAATCCAAAATATGTGTTTTGATGTGTCAAATTGTCCTACTTTTTATGCTTTATTCATCTTTTTTCTTATGTATTTTTTTATTACATCCATGGGGGAATATGACAAAGGAAGGGGCTACCACCTCTATGACCCTTGGATTCTCTCCATTTTGGTAACCATTTATGTTGATTGTAGATGTTCTTATGTCGTAGTCTTCGCTACCATGGAAAGGATTGACTAATTACCAAACTTGTTCATCATCTCCTCTACTTCATTTTGGTGGTTATATGTCCAAATAAAGGAGGCTTGCTGCCTTAGGATCCTATCTATTTTCTCTTTCTCATATGTTGATTGATAAGTTAAGGTGTAGACTTTTAGGCTTTCTTTGATTATCTTTTCATCTTCTCCTTAGGATCCTAGTGCCATCAATGGCTAGGATCAATTAGATGATGCCATAATATATAAAGCTCTTTTGGGGCAATTTGAGGGAGGAGTTAATGAACGTATGATCCATATGTTTACATCTAAAACTCTTGGCTAAAGCTCACTAACCTCTATGTGCAACATTATTGTTTCATGTTACATGTGTTAATGTTGTTTACTATTATTATCACATGCATGCTTTATATTATGATTAACATTCAATATTTTATTTAATATACCTAATAATGGATATGGATGGTAGTTTAGGCTCCCAATTTTAACCTTTAACATGATAACATGTATGGGATATTATGGACTTAGTACGATAGGTTTCTTATTCATTTACAAATATAGTGGCAAAAGTTATTTGCTTTTTGTGGTTTTAAAGGTTGTTTTGGTTTTCTTTGTTTATGATTTGAGACTACTATACACTTCATCTTATAGGTTAGAATACCTCTTTGATGCATGCTTATGATTTATTTAGTTCATTGCATGTAACCCCCATTATGCTTGTATATGTACCCCTACCCCATGGTGAATATTTATAATTTATTGATGATATGAATGACTTGAGATGTGCAAGATGAATAGTTTAGCTCCACCAAGTATGGACTAATTAGACAATATGACTAAAATTATAATCGTTAACTAAAGACACTCGAAGTTCGATTCCCTAAATCTAAGCAATTTGGGGATGCCTAACCACTTCTCCATGCCGTACCAATTTCTGATCTTTAATAGGGTGAAGAAAGATTGAGCCTTATAGTTGACCTATTAGGTTTATAATCCATCCCATCCAAAATTTTATCTTGACCAAAGTCGAGTGGCGACTTCATTTAAATTTAGGGGTGGTGCCAAAGTGTTGCCCCATCTTAGTCTTCATTGACCATTTAACTTTCCATAAGGGCTTCAAACATCATATAGCCTAAGGAAGGATCCCTTGATGATCCAAACACATGATAGGGTTGTACCAATGTATCACCCTCATCCTTTCGACCCTCCGATGGCTGATAAAAAATTAGGAGTCATAAGTAACATTCCACTTGTTTGAGTGCAATTGCAAAATCAAGGCTCTTACAGTTATTGTTCCCTTAAGAATAATGAAACAAATACCAAAAATATTAAAATCTTAATAATCTAGCCAACAGGAATAGAGACAATCGTTTGAAAAAGAAAAATAAAATCATTGAATAAAAAAGTCAATAAATTATAGTAAAAGACTTTCTATATGATGGAATCTTTGAGGGTTATTTGGGTTTAGTATACTATCTCTTTATGGCTATATAATCACTATAATTTAAATTATGCATGGGTGGCTACTTAAAGATCAATTGCTCCAAAGTCTCTTGATATTCTCTCTCAAGCAATATTGAGTGTACCCCTAAAAAGCTTGTGCCTACTTTCATGGTCACAAAGACTAAGGTATTCTTTAAGATTAGCAAGATCTCAAAGGACCGTGACTATCTTAAGTTTAATATATATTGGTATAACTCTTGATTTTCACTTTCGTTACTTCACATAATGCCTATAACATGCATATGCTTGAACACTGTACATGCAAGGAAATTAAGCTTATATATGTTAAATCATGACAACGAAATACAATTAGAACTAAATATTAAATCTTTATTCATGCCAAAGTAGTAGGTTACAACTCAACTCCTTAGATTGCAAGCTTAGTTGTACATATTTATAGGAATAAAAAAGAGATAAAAAAACTATATATGGAAAACATAAATCTAATAATAGAAAGATTCAAACAAAAACTAATGTCTTCCTTTCATCATTTTATGAAACCCAAATCAAAGAGACTCAAGTGGATATAACTCTAAATAAATTAGTTGATGTCTTATTATGGATATTTAATTTGATGGTTTTTAATCTCCAATAACTCTTATTGATTTCTAAAATGGAAAATCTTCAATTAAAGGCATCTTTCTCTCTATTTCCTTCGCTCTATTTACATATCCAGGTTGCCTCTTGATATAACTTTAAAAAACAATTTCATATTGAATGTATGGGTTATGCATCTTATTTAGCTTGATAGGCAAGTGCATGTGTTACATGGCTTATGTAAGTAGAGTGATTTCTTTTGGTTTTGCTCATTTTAGCTCTTTAAAAAGGTGTATAGATTGATGTACTAGCCATGCAATGGTCGTGCATCAAGCTTAGTCCTTAAATAAAGCTTATTTTCTTTGTCTTTGTCCAAATAACCCTATTAACTTTTTTCCATTTGGTGCCCTCTTCTAAAACATGGATTTCTTGAGAATATGCCTTTCATCTTATAAAATTCAAAAAGAGACCAAAACTAATTGAAATTTAAAAGAAATTCTTGAGAAAACAAGAAATATCCCTAATTGAATAAGTATAATTGTGTAAAGATTATACACATAAAATTCTTTGGAACTTGAAATATTGCTTGTTCTAAACAAATGAAAGAAATCTACAAGAGAGTTTACTAATTCATAACCTTGAGTTTAGGGATTTCAATTGGCCAAGTGAATCATAATATGTTTATTTCAAAAAAAAAAAAAAACCTTATATGCATTAAATCCTTTTTTTAGAGCTTATAAGTAACATATAGTATAAATATACTGAGACATACACAAGAGGCACTATACATTCTTACTTCTTAAATAAATTTTAGATGAAACAAAACATGTTAAAATTGTAATAGCCCTTCAAAATAGCAATTTGCATAATTCTATAAGCTAAAAATATGGATTCAATCTCCATTAATGAAATACACAATTTTATCAAGGATCAAAAGGTCTTTTATACTAGATTTAGGATAAGGGTAGTCAAAGGAATATAGGATATATACAAACAAAAAAACATCTTGGAAAGGAAATTTTCAATAGCATCACATGAGATTCCTTACATTAACTTTGATTACTATTATTAAAAAGAAACTTATGATTTTGAATATTTTCTTTCATATCTTAATATCAAATTTCCACAATCACATAATCTTGAAAAATCAAAATAAGAATCTCTAGATTTATACGATTAGCGCCAAAATACTTTATGATTTTCAACTTACAATCATAAAAATATATCATTTTTGTTTAAATAATGCTTATCATTTTTTCTATTAGAATTCCTTCCCCAAACTTTTTTTTTTTTGAATATTGGGGAGGCACCATATTTTTCTTTCTAAAATTTTTATTTTTTTCTTATAATGAAAACCATTTATGACATTTTTAAAATTGCAAGCTATGCAACTAATCAAAATCTTATTCATATACATAAGGAGTTACACAACTTCCTCTTAAAATACTAGTAAAATGATTTGTTTTATTTTAATTTATGAAGTTCTCATGCTAATTCAAAATTTTAAATCCTTGAGTTTTAGGGTAGGCCAAAATGAAAAGGTTATATGATTAAATAAAGAATGAGTTTTTACACTCAGAGTGTATTTATGGCTTAACAAGAATAATTAATGGTAATTTTACAATAAAGGTGAACAAAAAGGTTATAATGAGCTAAAAAAAATAATGTCTAGATATTAGAGTATGGATTGTTTTATTGCCTATTGAAATTAGAGACATATTGGACTTACTCAAACATAAAGCAAATGGGTTACTCACTTGACACTAAGTGCCTATATGCCATCCTTCATACTACTCACAATTTAAGGCAATAACATTCTCACTTATAACTTTAGATCTCTTAGTACAAGATCAACCTTCATATTTAAAAAGGCATAGGCATCAATTTCATGAATGCTTGCCACATGCCTAAAAGGTCCTCTTTCATCAGCCTATTAATAGTTGTTATAAACCATCTCCTCAAAAAGGGCACAAGCTTTATATATTAACTTCCTTTTGAAAGCTTCTCTTATGGCATCACCAATAGTAATGTGAACAAAATGAGCTAGTCTATTATAAAAAGTTTGGACTATCAACCACTATAATAATCCATGACATCGATATATTCTTTAGGGTTCTTTATACCTTTCCTAAGCCTTGTATAAAGTTTCCCTTAGTTCTTACACAAAGCTTGTAATAGCTTATCTTAATTGACCCATCTTACCCAATAAGAAATATTTTTCCTAGAAAGCTTGTGAGAGATTCTTGCACATAGTAACATAATTTACAACTATATAATTTAACCACCTCTTAGCCTTATCTCTTAAAGAGAAAGAAAATAATTTCAAGTAAATAACATTATTGGTTACTCCATTTATCTTGAAAATTGTACAAATCTCAAGAAAATTGCCTATAAGTGCATTGGGATCTTTGGTAGCTTAACCTTTAGAAGATTTTTTATTGCACTATTTGAATAATTTTTAGTTTAGTCTTAAAATTGTTGGTTATAATGATTGGTCTAACAATACTTGATTGAGTCCTACTAGCATTGGCCATAACAAAATCCCTCAAATATCTTGGATGTTGCCTTCCTTTAGCCATGGTATCCTTTTCAAGAACTAATCTCCTTATTTGTTATCTTCTTCTAATCTTAAAGATATAATCAATCTCCAAATTAAATGGAATCAAATCTAAATTTTGACTACATTTCATAACAAAGAAAATCATCTAAAAATAACAAAAAATCACTATAAAATAATTTTTTTTTAAAAAGCTATACTAATAGAAAATTTAACTTCTATAAATGTTACTACTATCCTCATTAACAATACCACAAACTTATTGATAATTTATTACAAGAATTTGGGTCACATAAGTAATATAAAGTGAGTGAACTATCATTCCCTTGAGGATAGTGGAACAAGTACCAAAATTATTAAAATCTCAATTATCTAATCAGTGAAATTAAAGACAATATCATGAAAGAAGAATTAAAATCACTAGATTAAAGAATTGACAAATTATTAAAAGGATTTCCTGTATGATGTTATTTTTAGGGATCCTTAGGTTTAACTACATTACTTCTTTATAGTTATATAATCAATATGGTTTTAATTATGTGTAGGTTTGCTACTTAAAATCGATTGGTTAAAATCACTTAATTTCTCTCTCAAGCTTTGTCGAATATATACCTAAGAAGTTTGTGCCTACTCTCATAGTCACAAAAGTTTTAAGGTTTTCATTAAGATCTATGGCTAATTTAGTAAGACCTTACATAATGTGCCTACTTCATGGTAATAGATCCTAAGCTTAACATATATTGGTCCAACACTTGGTTTTGCACTCTCTCTACTTTACATAATGCTTATAACATGTGTATATTAGCTACTATACATGAAATAAAATTAAGTGCATATATGTTAAATCAAGACACTTAAACACATTTTCAACCAAATGTCAATTATATATTCATGTTAAAGTAGTAGGTTATAATCTAACTTCCTGGATTAAAAGATTGGCTATCTATGTTTATGGAAGAGAAAAGAGATAAAAGCTATACATAGGAAACATAAATATAACATTATAAAGATTCAAACAAAAACTAAAATTTTCCTATACTAGTTTATAAGACCCAAACCAAAAAATTCAAAGAATACCATTCCAGGCAAATTGGTTGATATCTTGACATAGATCTTAAATTTTATGGTTCTTGTTATTTCTAACAACCTTATAGAGGAAGAGGGAGAGGGGGAGGTGAAGGGTGAATAGGGCTATGATAATTTTTTCAAAGTTAGTGCTAAGAAGAAAAAATTTATAATAAAAAGAGATATAAGTAATTTTATAGAGGTTCAACCGTAACTTTAGTCTACATCCTCTCCTATAGTACTCAACTAGAGAGTTTCACTATATAAGTAGCTTTTATATGCTTCTTAAACTTTTACAAATGAATTTATATAGTTATCAGTCACACCTATCCAAGATAGTTTTCGTACACTATCTTAAGCCTTTCCTAACATAGATTTACAAGTACTATCTTAAGTCTTTTACAAGATCATAAAAAGTTATAAGCAACCTAACCCAAGTAGTGATCTTAAAAAAATTATAAGTGGTACACATGAATGATCACTCACTAAATCACTTAAGCTTTTTCTTTTATAAGAAAATTCAACATTTCTAATCTCTACACTTGAATTTTGTTGTATGAGTCACTTAAAGTTGAGTAAATGGAGTGGCTTCTTCTTTTAGCCTTTCTCTTAAGTTTAATGTTTTGCAAACTTTAGCTTTGTTCTCAAGTATATCTTTCTCTCTCCTTTTTTTTTTTTTTTTTTTTATCTCTTTATTATTTTCAAAGTCTAAAGGAAAACTAGTTAGTACTCATACCATTGAAAAACTATCAAAATTCAATCAATATGGCCATTAGAGCTTGTCAATGATAATTAGGATATTTGGTATGGTAGTTGAAAGTTCAACCACTTTAATAGCTAGTTTTAATTATTATTGGCTGGCTTTCTTATCATGCCTGACAATAGTCATTAAAATTTCTTCATGATTGTTATTTGTCTTTTCAATGGACATTAAAATCTCCAAAGTCTTCAAGACTTGAAAATTTTATACAAACTCCACAACCTTTATCTAAGAGGTTTTTTTTTTTTTTTCCAGTAAGCATTACTGTAATACTAGTGCTATACTTGTTTTGCTATCAATGCTCATTGAGGAAACTCTAATAATCATTTGGTTGCCTTACTTCCATTCTTCTTAATAGGTATTAAAGATTACTCTACATCCATTGGACCATCCCATGTTGATTGAATAATTTCTAAAATCATTAAGAAGATGTCCAACTCACAAAAATGATTTAGCATACTTTATGATAGCTTTTTTAATAGCTCGTTTTCTTTTCCAACAGTTGTTGGACACTTTAAGGATTTTTGAGAGGGTTTATAATGGTCTTTAGAGGGCTGATTCTTTAATTTACTCTATTTTGGACTAAGTATGTGCTTCAATCTATCTTGCCTTTAACTTAAACTTCAACACTTGGTTTTACTATTTCTTTTGAATTTTTGAAGTTATGAAGAACATGCCTTGAGCTACATTTAACTTTGAAATTATAATTATGGTGTTGAGGGTCTTATAGGGAATATATCAAACATTTGCATAAGGATTAATATCCTAACCTTTGTTTATAATCATTAAAATAAGAATTAGATCCATAAGTTTTAACATTCTCCTTTTTTGATGATGATAAACAACTGGTTCATTGAGATAGGCAAAATGTTCATCAAAATTTTAAAAACTCCTTAGATTATTCACTAATAAGTTTATCTCTTTATGAATTATAACAAGCTCCTCTTAGGTTGTGCTGTATTGATTTTAATCAAATTCAACCATATCTAAGTTAATACTAAGGTAATAATGCTAGCAACATATAAGGCTCAGGTTGGGTTTCAACTTAGGAGTTAAAACTATATATATTATTTCCCTCATTGTCAAATCATATACTAGTAAACCATGTAAGTCATAATATCCACTATTATTCTCCATTTATCATTAATAAAAATAAAATAGTATTAAGATAATGGAATGGAATGCATTTGTAACACAAAATTGGAAGAAATAATATTGCATTGATAATAAAACTTGAGTATATGATAAAGAGTGAACTTAAAACAAATGTCGTCCATCCATCACAAGTATGCAAAATAAAATTAAAAAGAGCAAAAGCTAAAATTTGTAAAAAAAAAAAAGTTAAAGAGAGAATTAGAAAATTTGTTTGAAGGTAAGGTTTTTTCTAGGTTAGGAAGGGAAATCCCAGAGGGATTTAGAATGTTAAAGCTATAAAGGACATGGTTTTTAGTATCCTTATGATTTCTTTGTCTTCTTATTCTTCCCATATATGATTTTATTGCCTTGATCCTTCTTTATTTTCCTTTTTTTTTTCTTTCTCTTGATCCCTTTGAGTATTTTTTTTCTTAAAGTTTTCTTCTAATAAAGTACTAGCTGGAATATCAAAGTAGTCTAAAATCCATTAAGGGGTTTTAGAGAGTCCAACTGATAAATGATTATTATTTTTCATCATTTCCTTAGAGCATTATGCTTTGCATTCATAATGGTCATTGTCTAGTTCAATAGATGGAGTTGATATAAGACTTACTGTTTAAAACTTGAGGTAGCAATGAGATGAGGTGAAGGTGCTAATGATGAAAGCAAGTCAATTTTTCCTTATGAGGATGGCCTTTTTATATATTGAGTAGCCTCAACTCTAGCCCTGACTACCTCATTTATTTTTGTATCTAAATCTTCCTTTTCTCTTTCTCTTCCAATTTCTTCTCGGATAACATTATGTCTTGCTGCTATTTTTTTTTATAAGATGTCCATGCTAAACAATATTTTCTTAGTTATAGATTGATTGAGAGGCAGTGAAAATGCTAGCTTATGCAATCACAGTCTGTTTGTTTATTCTTCATCTTTTGGTATAACCTTAACAAACTTGGCCATTTTTGTTATGTAGTGAGTCATAATAAATTCAGTCTTCTTGTTTGAAATCTAGTCCATCTTATCCATCGCCATCTATTGAGTGTCAACTTTCTTTCTATTTACAACGCACTATAAGATAAATGTGTCTTAAGTAATGCAATTACCATTTAACTACTGTCATCCATTTATATTCCACAAGATAAATCTATGTACACTACCTAAGGCATGACTTTTTATTTTTGATGCTTTATTATTTAACTAACGATATGTTTTTCTTCCATCTATGATGAACAACCAGTGATTGAGTTTAAATTTTGGTGTTTATTTTATGTAGCCATTTTTTGAAACTTTGAAGCACTTTACCAAATGTCTTAGTGTTAACATATGTTCTTTCCCCTTTAATTGGAAAGAAATTATGCTAACTTCCTTTGTACCTTGGTAATTAATTCTAACAACTTGAAAAGTTGCTAAAAACTCCAAAATAAGATCTAAGTGAGCTATCTCTTTTATCCTGGAGAAGAACTCCCAACCTATCCCTTTCATTGAGTCCATGATAGGCTCATAAAGATTGTACTTGATTAAATCTATCTATTGGATGAACTCTTCCAAAGTTATTTTCCTTCTTACAATCTACCTCACCAAGTTGAGTTCATCTTGGTGCTTGAATCCAAACATATATGATCTAGAATGAGGAAAAATAGATGGCTGAGCAAGTTAAGTTTGAGGTTTCATCACTTGAGTTAGGGTTCTTTTCTTAGCCATTTAAGGTTTTATTTAAGGAGCTTTTTCTTTACCTATAACTGTTCATTACTTTTTTGGAATATATGGTGTCACACCCCATTTAATAATCATTTTTATTTTTATTTAAGTCTATCCATAGTCATTTAAAAGACCTGATTAAATTTTTTTTTATTATGTCTCTTGTTCACCACTTAGTAATTATTTACAACAAAACATACATGAATAATCAAATTAAAATACTAACTGACTGCATACTGACCCAACCTCTATTACACTGCTAGACAGCGACTTTGAAAAGTATACTGGAT
>CATIWR010333696.1:0-13019 GCA_949677035.1 Omphalea diandra | reverse complement strand
AGAATATTGTTGTTCGAGAGGAGGAACAAAATGAGCTTGAAATGATGTTGCGCATGTCATGCCCTCTAGAAGTTCGGGGTGGACCTTCCAATAAACATGGAAAAATTTCAATTCTTATTCAGGTTTTAACATTTGCTCAATCATTGATGCTGTTGTGCAGAGCAAAAAGAAAGTCATATTGAATGTATGATATTTTGCTTATGTAAATTTGCAGTTGTATATATCTCGTGGCTCGATTGATTCTTTCTCATTAGTCTCTGATGCTGCCTATATAAGTGCAAGCTTGGCTCGCATCATGCGTGCATTATTTGAAATTTGTCTGCGCAGAGGCTGGAGTGGAATGTCTTTGTTTATGTTAGAATATTGCAAGGCTGTAGATCGCCAGATATGGCCTCATCAACATCCGCTTAGACAATTTGACAAGGATCTTTCAGCAGAAGTTTGTCTAGCATAATTTTTGGTTGCTCTATTGAACTGTGCATGTGGTAAGCATTTTTTGGACGCTAAATCTTAACTGGTCCAGATACTGCGGAAGCTTGAAGAAAGAGGAGCTGATCTAGATCGTCTGCAGGAAATGGAGGAAAAAGATATTGGAGCATTTATTCGGTATCCTCATGGAGGAAAGGTATATCCATTTGCTATAATTGTGTCTGTTATTTCATTAAATTTTTATTCTCTTCCCACTTTTCTTAATCTTTGTTTTTTGAATGGTGATAATGGAAGTTGGTTAAGCAATATTTAGGATATTTCCCATGGATCCAGTTATCAGCTACTGTAAGTCCAATAACCAGAACTGTTCTGAAGGTAATTCATACTAAATCTATTTCAGAGTTGGAGTTTTAGATTTCTGTTTAATCATTTAAAAATTTTGGAAGTTGAGATCTCTTATGATGGTTTGGTCATTTGATTTTCAGGTGTATGTAGTCATAACTCCAGACTTTGTATGGAAAGATCGTTTTCATGGTGCTGCACAACGTTGGTGGATTCTTGTTGAGGTACTGACTTAAAATTAGAGTTTTGCTTTTGCTTTTAAGTTTTGCATAGAGAGCTATCATGTTACAATGTCTAACTGGATAATATATCATCTTGAAAAATTCTTTCACTTCAAGATATTTGTAGTGGGCACTCTTATGTGCACTCAGCACACCAGAAATGTAAAACCAGTGGTATCTATCTGTTTGAGTAACTATGTGATTTCAAATCTTTTATATATAGTTCTTTTTTTCTTTTATATGTGTTCTAAAGAATTTTATAAATATGCAAATCTTCTGGGGAATGTTTTGGTGCCTTGATTCTGTATAATTTTTTTTTTTTTTTTTTAATAATGACATTGAGTGTAGAAAATGTGAATTCACAGGTTTTTGGCATGCTATCCTTATCTTCATGTGAAGTTTGATCTCGTTGATTTCTACAGTAGCGGTGGTTTTGAAATTTGGACATTTTATGAAATTTTTTTGTTGCATCATTGTAAGTCAATTTCCCAGGGACATGGGTGTGGCCTGTAATGAACTAGTTTATGTAGGAGGTTTAGTTGGGTTGAATAATTATTAACAATCAGATGCACATTTTCCTTCATTTATTATGGGGTGCCTGACGATGATTTGAACAGGATTCTGAGAATGATCACATCTATCACTCAGAGCTTTTCACTTTGACCAAGCGGATGGTGGGAGGAGAACCTCAGAAGCTCTCTTTTACTGTGCCAATATTTGAACCACATCCACCACAATACTACATTCATGCTGTTTCTGATTCTTGGCTGCATGCAGAAGCTTTCTACACTATTTCATTCCATAATCTAGCACTACCAGAGGTACTTTTCATCATGTTATTTTCAAGTTGGTTTGACTATGCTGTTTCTGTTCCCCTCTCCCTCTTTTGTCAAGTTGCAAATATCAATCTCATAAAAAGACTGCCCTTTCAGGCTCGTACTATGCACACAGAACTTCTTGATTTAAGACCACTCCCTGTGAGCTCAATTGGAAACAATATATATGAAGCCTTATACAACTTTTCTCATTTTAATCCTATACAAACACAGGTGTAATTCAGCCTACTTAATTTTTATTTCTGCTTCTTGGTTTTTAGCTGTACAAACTATTGTGCATTGATGACATGATGCTATTGTTTGGAAATTGCAGATTTTTCATGTCCTTTATCACACAGACAACAACGTTCTGTTAGGAGCTCCTACCGGGAGTGGCAAAACTATTTCAGCTGAGCTTGCTATGCTTCGCCTCTTCAATACACAACCTGATATGAAGGTTTTCTTTTTTTCCCTGTGGTCCACACAAAAGAATTGAGCTTTTGTTTCTGGGTAGCGCTCTGTTGGAGTCCTTATTGAACTTGTATATTTAAAAAACTCAAAAAATAAGAAATTGATTGTAAGCAGCAAGGTATCAAAGAGACAAATGCTAATGAAAGGATATGGCACTCTTCGCATGGTGAGATGGAAAGTTCAACAAAGGCTGATCAGTGTCATCAAAGCTATAGATCCAATGTTGTGTAGATGAACATGAAAAAGGAGCCTAATGATGGATTAAGTGTTTTATCAAATAATGTTATAATATCTGAGCAGTGAATTATAATATGCCTTACTGTGGTACACGTAAACAGACAGTACATATTATAATTTATGTTATAGTAGAGTTTAGTAGCAAATTTTTTCTTTTAATCTTGTCGTGTTCTTGGTTTGTTGACATTAGCCCGTCCTAGTATTTATTTTATAATCTACTTGTTTCTGTCTTGTGAAATGTTAGGGTATTTCATAAAATCGTGTACTTAGTTGTTTATGTCAATGCAGGTTGTTTACGTAGCACCCTTGAAAGCTATTGTACGAGAAAGAATGAATGATTGGAGAAAGCGTCTTGTATCTCAACTTGGGAAAAAGATGGTGACTGAATCTATTCATTAGATGTTTGTGTGTGAGAGAGAGAGAGTGTGTGTGTGTGTGTCTGTGTCTGTGTCTGTGCATGCATATATAATGTGGTTGTATCTTCATATTAACATATACTGCTGAAATTAATAGGATGTTTTATTAGGTTGAAATGACTGGAGATTATACTCCAGATTTGGCGGCCCTCTTGTCAGCAGATATCATTATATCTACCCCTGAAAAGTGGGATGGTATCAGTCGAAATTGGCATACTCGAAGCTATGTAACGAAGGTGTGTCCATTTGATGTTTGAGCATTATTTCTATTAAGGGGACAGACAATTTTGTTTTATTTATTATTTGTCATGGGCAAGCATTTTAATGTCTAACTAATGTGGAACTTTCTATCAACAGGTTGGGCTAATGATTTTGGATGAGATTCACTTACTGGGAGCTGACCGTGGACCGATCCTTGAGGTATCACTTCCTAAATGCTAATAGCTCAGTTTTCATGTTCCAACTTAATGAAGTGAATGTTGTTTACTCTGGATTCTATTTGATGTCGCTAGGAATCTTGTGTTTTGGTTGGATAATGGGCAACCAGCCAACATAATGTTAAAATGGTCTGAGATATGTTGAAGTGGTTTTTATTAAGGAAGCACGCCAAGATATGCCAAATTAGTCTAACTTGTTAGCAATATGGATACTAAAACAAAAGTTACACCCTTTTGTTCCCTGAAAACCAATAATTATTGCGTCCTGCACTTGTTAACATTATTTCTCCAGGTGATTGTTTCAAGGATGAGATACATATCATCCCAAACAGAGCGAGCTGTGCGTTTCGTAGGTCTTTCTACAGCTTTGGCAAATGCAGGGTATGTTCTTATGGAACACAATTGTCTGTTATTATAAGTTTATGTTTTATTTTCTGATATGGAAATACATGAATTTTGACAACCAATTGACTTCTATTAAGATGTTAATCCACAAAAGCATTTTTTGTTTGTGAGAAATGCCATGAAAATATCAGCTACTGCTGATAAATAAACAAAAGATTTCTGTTGTGTTTGAATTTTGGTTGTTTGAAATTGGATAAATTACACAACCTTTGGCGTAACATCGTGTTGTAAGATTAGAATATACCTGCCTGCACTGATTACATCACAGCTGACAATAGACCAGCTTTCACTAATCCATTTTTGCAAAATAAAGCAACTAGATGTATCTCTCATGGTACAGAATTAAAAAATATCAAAACTAATGATACCATATGCTATTAGGAAAGGGAAATGATCAACGATTATTCAGATTCTTTTCATAATTTGGTCCAGTATGGAAATCAAAATTCAATTGTAATATAATTTCTCTTTATAAATGACAAACACTTGAGTGCATTTTGCTATATTTCATTAGCTGCATTTCCTAGTTTTCCTTTTATTTTCTTCCTTTCTTAGAAAGATGGTATTGCATAGGATCTCATTTCACATGATCTACCAATGATAACTATTTCACCAGTGGTACCCTCTCCCAATTAAATAAATTTCCATCCTTGCATATGTCTCCGTTTCACTGAATGTGTTATAAAAGTTAATCAAGTGTATTGGTCATTCTGTATGTTGTAGTTTTACAGCCATATTGATGATTATTATCCAAATCTTATTCGTGATCATTCAGTAATTCTTCAGGACTGGTGCCTTTGACCCAGTCACTCGCTGATGCGATTGCCTTGTTATGATTTCCTATTTTTGTAGTGATTTGGCTGACTGGTTGGGAGTTGGTGAAATTGGACTCTTCAACTTCAAGGCAAGTGTGAGGCCAGTGCCTCTGGAAGTACATATCCAGGCAAGTAAATGCAATGTTTCACATGAAAGTTCTCTCATAACAGTTTGATATTTCTTGTTTTCTCTGTTTGACATTCTTCATAATCTTATGGTGGTATCTTCTTTTCTCCTGTTTATTCCCCCTTGTGTGTATCGAAATCTTTGAAGGGACAAGCTGATTGATATAGTTCCTAAAACAATATGGGATTGGCTGTAACTTCTTTATGTGTTTTCTCAAATATAATGTCAAACAAACCTATCTGAAACAAAGGAATTGGTCAATCTCACCAGGATTGCCATTTGTGAAGGTTAGCTTTCAGAATATGTAGATCTTGTACTTCTATATATTTTCTAATATAAAACTAAAAAGAAAGTTATCAGAATCAGGCAAAGAAGCATGTTCTACTATTTTCTTGCAAGATAAGATAGCATGATTGTTTAGGTAAAGATATTTTTTTATCCCCAAAATTTTGAGTAAGAGAGTCATTGTAATGACAATTTTGCCTTAATATTGAGATTCTTCTCTGTTAGTTCTTTTGACTGGATTCTTGTGTACTATATCTTTTTCCACTATGATACTGGTCTGAGTGGATATTAGATAGGCCATAGCGCATTTTGGTGGTTTTCTCTTTCTTCTCAAGTTATATGCAATAAGATGATTGTCTCGTATTTTGCATTTCATTTATTGGTATCATAAACAGGGATATCCTGGAAAGTACTACTGTCCAAGGATGACTAGCATGAACAAACCAGCATATGCTGCAATATGCACCCATTCGCCTGCAAAACCAGTACTCATATTTGTATCATCTCGTCGGCAGACAAGGCTTACTGCTCTTGACCTTATTCAGGTGAGATGCAACATCAAATTGTGGGGCTTGTTCCATGAAGTCATTACGATTTAAACATGGTGCTTTTATGTGTACAGTTTGCAGCTGCAGATGAGCATCCAAGGCAGTTTCTGAGTATGGCAGAAGAAGCACTGCAGATGGTTCTATCTCAGGTTACTGATCAGAACTTGAGGCACATCTTACAATTTGGCATTGGGTTACACCATGCAGGATTAAATGACAAAGATAGATCCCTAGTTGAGGAACTTTTTGCAAACAACAAAATCCAGGCATCTCTTTCACTTAAATGGTCCCTTTTGGCTTACCTGGGAACAAAATAATAAATAGACATAAAATTGTTTTTTGTTTATTGAATCTTAGGTGTTGGTATGTACAAGCACACTTGCTTGGGGTGTGAATCTTCCTGCTCATTTGGTTATTATCAAGGTAAGGCAAATTATATATATCACAACTCATTAGTCAATGGAAGAAGTTTGATAATTTTTTCTCTATACTATTCATATTAGAACTTCTTGGAGTGATCATCTGTTGAAGTGTCTCATAATTCATATAGCCAAGTGGTGTTTATTTTTGCAATGTGAAGCATAATAAACTTTTATAACTAGTGCAGGTAGCATTGGAAAAAGCTTTTAAAAGATTTTATGGAGGGATAACATTTGGGGCTGTTTAAGAAAATTTGTGTTTAGGGTAAGATTTAGAAATCAGAAAAAAGGATAAGAAAATTAGATTTAGGGTTGTTCCATATTTGCATATTGCTATAAAGAGTACCCAAACCATGAATGATGTTTTGGAGGAAAAATCAGAACTTGATGCTAGCAGATGTGGAATTGACTAGTCAACAGAAGATTTTGAGGGTTGAATGAATCACGAATTTTATGAAATTATTACTCATGGACCTCAAGGGAAAATAAAAGTAGAATTTCTATGAAACTATTACTTGTGAACTTGAAGGGAATATAAAACTGTGGACCCTACCCATGGACAATGTTTTGGAGGAAATATTTAGAAGTGATGCTAGTTAATCTGGAATTGGCTAGTCAATGGAATATTTTAAGGGTTTGATGAAGCCTGAATTTAATGAATTTATTTTTCTGGAACCTAAAGGGAAAATAAAAGTAGAATTTCTATGAAACTATTACTCGTGAACTTAAAGGGAATATAAGGCTCCATCCATTTTGTGGAAAATATTTTCTCTATTTTCTGATGTTTGACATGCTCAGGAAAATTGGTCAACATGAAGCATTTTCTTGGTCAATGGAAAACTAAGTCATTTTTAAGGGGAGAGAGTCATTTTTTGGATTTTATATTATTAGTGTACTTATTTTTACTAGTCATCTTTAACCACTAATATCCACTGTTTGCTGTTGGTGGGACCCACACGATTTTTTCATTTTTTAATATATATTTCTCATATTACAATACATGATATAAATATAGTATATTCGTGATCTAAATTTTATTATAATATTATAAATCAAAAGGAAATTAATTACTTTCTCATATATTCTAAATACCATAAAATATTTTTCTTACAAATTCATGGAAAATAACTTATCTATGAAATAAATGGAGCTTAAAATTGTGGATTTCACGCCTAAAATTCCTTAGCATGTCAAACCTAAAGTCATGTCATCATCATTCATGATCCTTGAATTAGAACCCAATGACAAATTGATGTAGGACAGTTTAAGGTACAGCTTGGGTTTTAGAAAATAGGATTATAGTTTGTAGAAATTTAGATTTAGGGCTTGAAATTCAGATGGCGTATTTGACTGTCTTTAAAATAAATGTAAATTAACAACTGAATGTAGCTACAGCCTCATCTGACTCTTATCCAGAAAGTATCATGCTTGCTAGGGTTAGAATTGCATCTCACAACTCAAAAACAAAAGTACTGTTGCAATTTTAATGATTGAAAGTAAGAATGGCAATGTAGCCGGGGCTGAGGGCCATCCCCCATCCCTGCCTCTATAGGAAATCCTTGCCCTGCATTTTTTTTTTATTTAAATCTAATAAAAGTATTTTACATTATACACTGACACACACACACACTCACACATATACATAAAAACATTATACATTTTGCTTGGGGTCCCCATGGGGATCCAATTTGGGGGTTCCTATGTGGACCAGCTGAGTGGGGAGTGTACTCCCCACCCTCACACTATTGGGGGACCTTACCTACCTGTTGCCATCCAATTTGAAAGTTTCTAATAAAGCATTATGAGCATGGATTTTTTATGGACTTGAAAAGTAATCCTAAACCTAAACATAATAGGAATCCAATTCTAAATCTAATTTGGACATAGATTCTTTCTTTATTGATTCCTAACTCCTAAGTTGACTAGGATAATTGAAAAAGATTACTATATTTTTTTTAACTCCTATGTTGATTAGAATGATTAGTATAACTAAAATCAATCTCTGACACCTGCAATTAATTAAAATACTAAAACATCCCTACTGATTTACCAAAATACCCCTGCAGACCTAAATGCGATACCAAATAATTAATCCAATTCTCATAAGGAATCACCTTGTACACATCACAAATATTGATAATTGATGAATCCTTGGAAATTGATTTTTCTCTGTTCTATTAAAAGTTAAAGCATTGAAGAATAGTTATAGGTTCCAAGTAATCCAAAGCTTTTAAGACCCTCAACTGTGGACTTGAACTCTGAAATAAAAAGGTTTCCATTATACTATTAAATTCCCTTTGTAATAAAAAATTGCACATCTTCCTAATCAGAAAATCTTGAATAGAAAGTATATAATTTCTATATTAAAAAGTATCATAGGAAAACTTTGAATGGGGAGAAGAAATGAATACAAACCTATAATTCTTAAATTTCATTTGTCATATGTGTCAATATGTGCATTTAAAAGTCATTATTGCAACTTACATGTGAATGTAAACTGCTAGAATTAGTTACTCCTGGTTTTTGGATGACTGGTTTATTTTTCCCCCAAATGATTATGAGTGTTTAAGGTAATTATGTGTCCTACTATGATGTAATATTGCTGAAGTTTTTCCTTGCCTTTGAAAGGTTAGACATAAGCCTCAATTACCCACAAGTAACACAAGTTTCAATTGGTAACGTGGATTCAAATAACGGCCGTTACGTAATATAATAGGCATTATGTAATAGTATTTTTGCCCTTCGTTGCCGTTATGGCCATTATTTAATGACCAAAAATTTTCTGTAACCCATAATGACCGCCACATAATGGTAACGCTGTTACATAATGGAGCAGATTTTTGTTTTTAATTTTTCTTCATCTTCTCCTCTTTTCTTTCTTCTTCTTCCATTTCGTTTGTGCCAAACCAAAACCCAGTCAGCTTACCTTTCAAAATTCTATATGGATTAACTCAAAAACACTCAAAAAAAATTAAAGTGCAAAATTTTTGTTTATTAGTTAGTTGTAAGTCATAGTTTAGTGAATTCTGAAAAAATTTCTTAGTTTGTAACATTTTGCAATTTTTCACATAAAAATTGCTTAGCAAGTTGCCTTTATCGTCGCATTGCAGCAGCAGCAGCCCCTTTACCATTGCATGCGTCCGCGACTACCATTTAGACCCATGATTAGTAATGGTGTTTTAATATAAAAAAGGTTGAGAAAAAGCAAAAAGATATGCAGAGATATGGTAGATTAAAGAGGCAAATAAGTAGTCATTTTTAAGATAGTTCGCAAAATATAGATGTCAGTCCATGGCATGCAGAATGGTTGGCTTCTGAATTGCAATTTGAGACACTAGTACTTGAGTGTGTTCCTTTTGATGAGAGTCTTTGATCTGCATTTTAAATTCTTCAATTCTGGCATCTATTTGAATTTAATCTCTCTTTGTTAGGAGCTGCTTTTCATGCAGTTGTGATATTTGAGCAAAACATATATCTCTTTTGTAGGGAACAGAATACTATGATGGGAAGGCAAAGAGATATGTTGATTTTCCCATCACCGATATCTTGCAAATGATGGGTCGTGCAGGCCGCCCACAGTATGATCAGCATGGAAAAGCAGTCATTCTTGTCCATGAACCCAAAAAGAGCTTCTATAAAAAGGTCAGATTAAAAGTGATGACTGCTGAGCATATTATGGTACCTTTAGAATTCTTATGTTTTGAAAGGTGGGAATCATATTGGTGTTATTGTGTTGCAGTTTTTGTATGAACCATTTCCAGTTGAGAGTAGTCTAAAGGAGCAGTTGCATGATCACATCAATGCAGAGATAGTTACTGGCACAATTTGCCATAAAGAGGATGCGGTGCACTACCTGACATGGACATACTTATTCCGTAGACTGGTATGATTTGGATGAGTATCACAATGCAAAGTGAAATATGGGCTCATATTCTAGTTGGTTTTCATGTTTTGGAGTCCTCTAGGTTCTTAGTTGTTAGTTAATAACTAATAGTCTAAAGGAGTAAATTGTAAGACAGTTTTCTAGCAAGACCTCCCATTATGAGGGAATTTTGATATTCTGGGTATTGGTTGGTTGAAGTTAGACCAGTTGATGTCTTGACGAGTTTTTTAGTTTCAATATAATGGTTAACATTGTTCAAGATCTTGTGTTAGTTCCCTTGCATATGTGTTTGCAAATTATATTGTTGCAGGGTCAGCATGACTATTGTATCTGTTTGCCTATCATGTTAGGTCGCTTACTTGTTTTAAATGTAATGTGTTACAAGTACGTGACAGCAACACTTTTGGTGTTTTGATACTGTAGATATCAAGTAATGGCATGTAGTGGAAGTATGATGTTGGTGTTTATGTTCTTCAATATTTTAATAGCCAAATATATGGTGCAGGATTTGTATTTTGGTCATCTGGATATTGGATCAAAAGATTGCTATTTCTAATAAAAAGTGAATGATCATATGTAAGAATAAAAAATAACATCAAGCTATGTATAAAGTTACTTTGGCATTAAACAAAGATTGTCTAAATTATTAATGATCTACACTTGTAAACTCATTTCCATCTTGATATTTGACAACCATTTCGCATGTAGAACTTGCAAATATAAATGACATAATACACTTCCTGCAGCATCCTTTTCACGTGCAAAAGTTAATATAAATGGTTTGTTGCAGATGGTTAATCCAGCCTACTATAGTCTTGAGAATGCAGAACCTGAAACTCTGAATTCTTATTTGTCCAGGTAAGAAGGCTTGCCCAGTTGATCGGCTGATTCACTTACTAAAATAATCTTAAGCACTTTTTTACTATAAAATTCATGCTCGGTTGACCACCATGGAATGAATGATTTCAGAAATGTTTTATGCAATAAGTAATGTTACTGATGACTGAATGCGTAGCAAACACTAGTTTGAAAAATTCATGCAATAAGGTTAACTAAAGATTGTTATCACTATTATAGTGATGAACATATTCGTTAATCACTTATTTGATAGTAACTTTTTAATTGACTATTCAGTGATTGTAATCTTTAACTGGCTGTCCTATGACTACCATTTTTTATGGGATTTGTTTTTCACATTGTCAGTGACTGTTTTGACAACTAATTTTTGGCAGATTAGTGCAAAACACATTTGAGGACCTGGAAGATAGTGGATGCATCAAGATGAATGAAGATAATGTAGAGTCTATGATGTTGGGCATAATAGCGTCACAGTATTACCTTAGCTACATGACTGTATCAATGTTTGGGTCAAATATAGGACCAGATACATCTCTTGAAGTAAGTTCTGCAGAAAAGGTCTAGTTTCACCATTGTAATTTTGTTGTTGCCTTCCACCTTTGTTCTCAGAATTGTCTTTGTTATAGGTGTTTTTGCATATTCTATCTGGTGCTTCTGAATATGATGAACTCCCTTTGCGGCATAACGAGGTACTTTTCCTGGCGTATCTTTTCTTTCTTATTTTGTTTGAGTATAATGTCCTGGGCACATCAAGTTATAGCAAAAGATTACTCTAGTATAATTCTCTTTAGTTTGTGTTACAATATGTGCTAGTTTGGCCTATAACATGTGTTGATGGGTATCTTCTTTTGGGATGATGCACTAGAAAATGCCAGGCAGTGCAAATAATGTACATAACCGTACACATAATACCAATAAGAAAGAAAAGTTACATGGTAAACAAGTGCATAACATTAAAATATCTGCCAACTCAGCGAAGCAACCTGAAAGCTTAAATAATGGCGACACCCATATTCTAGGTAAACAGAGTATGCTTCATGCACATAACTAACCATTCATTGCCCACGAATGCATGATGATTCATCTCCAACTGTGTATTCAGCATTAGGTAACCTGTATCTCTGTTCCAGGACTTTCCATTGCTGAGTATTCTGTGCCATTGTGTCCTGCTTGGCTTTTTTTTTTTAATATATATATATTTGATGGACCCCTTGCAGGACTTTCCACTGTTGAGTATTTTGTCTAACCCTTGAATAGTGCTTGGATTTGGTTTTCTATTGAAGATGAGAGCAGAATTAGCAGCCAGGAATTTGATAAATTTTGGTATCTGAGCAACCAAAGCTCTTCAATTGAGGGATAACAACATCATATTCTGCAATTTATTTAGAGAGAAGATGCTACAAGTTATGATACATGAATTCGTACTGAAGCTTAAGTTAGCACCCAAAATCCTGTCATGTAACTAAAACCCAAATGTGCATGTAGAGGCTCCATCCTTGCATGGAGAAATAAAATAGAAAATTACCACAAATAAACCAAGTAAAATATAAACAACTACATGAGCTTTGAAAAATAAATTTGCTTATTAGATTTCCTACTACTAAAAAAAAACAGTGGTTGCAAAGAGATCTTTATCTTGAAGACAGGCTTTGATCATGGTGAGGACTGTGATAATATGGATGAATATAAACCACTTCACTCTTCTTAGATCTCCTGTTCTTTATGAGATGCAGTACCTCCAAAGTTTATTTGTTGTTGAAATAATAAATAAGTATTGCTACAGCGTGGGAATCTCTTAGTGTAAATTTACTAATTTTTTTTTAAAGAAAAAAATTTCTGGCCTGATTACAACAGTTGCTAATTATGTAATCTATGATTCATTGATTTGTAAACAAATTATAGGCTTTTAAATTTTATTATATATGGCACAAATGAGCTAGTTATCTTTACACATTTCTTTCCTTTATTGCAGGAAAACTATAATGAAGCATTGTCTAAGAGAGTTCGGTATATGGTGGACCAGAACCGCTTAGATGATCCACATGTCAAAACAAATTTGCTACTTCAGGTAAAGGGTTGGTATTCAAGTATTTTCTAGCATGGTTTACTTTTTTGTTCTATTTAACTTTTCTCTTAAATAATAATCTGATTTTTTTATGTTCATTTATTTTCTTTTCATGTGTTTTCTGATTTCAGGCACATTTTTCCCAGTTAGAGTTACCAATCAGTGATTATGTAACAGATTTGAAGTCAGTGTTGGATCAAAGCATACGAATTATACAGGCCATGATAGATATTTGCGCTAACAGTG